>CM061537.1:43720344-43880348 GCA_030545055.2 Neoaliturus tenellus
GATTGAAAAGTTCCGGAACTGTGTAATATATAATTTTTACCATTGTAGATAAAGTGATGTGACTTGGTATATCAACAATAGCTATAAATGTCTACTCATTTAAGTTATTATCACTTATCTATCCCTTAAGGGGGACGGCCCAATATGAATCTGTGGTGACTCTAATGTCACACATATGATTAAACTGTTAATTATTATTAATGATAATGGTATTGTTTACCAGTCTTTACATTTTAATTCAATGCTTACAGTTTTGTTCTAGAATGTTATTAAAGTATTCAATTAGTGTTTCAAGTACTATTTCTTTTCTATATTAGTTGTAATTACAAAAATAGGTATACACGTGGAATATTGTGCGTGCTATAATGTATTTATTACAATACCTTCACTTCATCCCTGGCTACCAAGTTCACAACAGAGTCAGACAAAATTCCTAAATAACAGCATAGGTCGAGTTTGGTATTAAATTAAAGGTCTTATACTTAGTAGAGTACAATGCCGCAAACTAGACTTCAAACGGATGACCGAGACGGAAATGGCAAGTAGTGTGTTTTGGTTACCGCTGGCTCAGGTCAGCTGCCCCGGAAGCCATGCGCCGGGCACACAGCTTCCGGTCGGTTAGATTAGATATTAAATGAGGAGGTGGAGGCCCTCGCTAATTGGCCCATAAATTAACCAGGTGCAAGCTGGCGAGGGGAAGGTGACGGGGAAGGTTGGAGGGGATAGAGTTTAAGAATAAAAATTATCATAGGCGAGGGTAGGATTCGAACCCGGCCCGCTGGCGTTTGAGGCCAGCGCTTTACCTCATAGCCACCGAGGTACTTGGTGAAAGGTGGTGTAAATGTGTCTGATAATATTGTGCCTGTGGTTCGCTTCTTGTCCACAAGAGTGCAGCACGTACTACGACTGCGGCAAGTTCAAAATTCCTCCACCAGAGTTCAGCATGTACTAGGGCTGCAGCTAGTTCACTGTTTCTCCAACAGATAGTAGCACGTGTTATGGCTGCACCCAGTTTACCCCAAAATATCCCCACGAATTACCCAAATTACCCTGAAATTCCCCAAAATAACCTGCAATTTCCCAAATTTCCTCGCAGTCGTACCAACTTATGTCATTCACTATAAAACAAGAACAAATGAAATGCTGGGGTATATACTATAAAAAGTGAATAAAACCCAAAAATGTAGGCAATACAGTACATAAAATCAACCAACTTACGTCATTCACTATAAAACAAGAACACCTAGATCGCCCGGAACAAGAACATATGAAATGCTGTGGGCTATACTATAAAAAGTGAATAAAACCCAAAGATGACTGCAATACACTATAAAATCAACCAACTTATGTCATTCACTAATCAACAGTTATACTATATGAAATGTACCTGTGGCTAGTTCTCACCGTCAATGGCTATAACGTCAAATGTACATAATCAACGGTTACACTATATAAAATGAAAACTCTACTATATTATTTAATATACACCAATGACTATAATGTTAAATCTAGTTATACTATATGAAATGTTCCCAAGACTGTACTATAAATTATGCATTGATGACTTTTACGTTAAATATACGCGATCAATGCTTATACTATATGAAATGCATTCACCGCTATACTATACAAAATATCAATGAATATAATGTTAAATAATCAACGCTTATCCTATATGAAATGTACCTGTGACTAGTTCTCTGCATCAATGGCTATAATGTAAAATGTATATAATGAACGGTTACACTGTATAAAATTAAAATGCTACTTTACTATTTAATATACATCAATGACTATAATGTTAAATATTTCTAATCTAGTTATACTATATGAAATGTGTCCAAGGCTATACTATAAAAAGTGAATAAAACGCAAAAATGTTGGCTATACAGCACATAAAATCAATGGCTAGAAGCTGTTAAGCAACTAACAACGTTATCATACTATATACGACGCATACAGTACTATATAAAGTGAATAACATGCAAACTTCAGCTTAAAAAACATAAAAATCGCTAATATCTCGAAAACGATGCGTCCTAGGGGTCCGGGGACCCCAAAAAACTACCTACTACGCAGTAGAGGTACCCCCAGGGGGTGGGTTCCCATAATTAAAAAATTAACAAAAAAGTTGCGGGTTGCATCTAAAAAATGAAGGGGCAATGAAGGGGCAAAACTTTGAAATTCCATATCTTAGGAACGGCTCAATGTATTAACTTCATGCTTGGTATGTGTGTACATTTACTTGCTGTCTACAAATGCATGGCAAAAGGTATCCAAAACATGAAGGCGCAAAAAAGTTTTATTTTATATCTTTTGAATGGCAATATGTATTTACTTCAAACTTGATATTTGTATACATGTAATGTTAACAAGTAATTAAATGCTAAAAATAACTTTCCAGATCTAAGGTCAAACTGTCCAAAAAAAAAACCTAAAATTAACATTATTATTGCCCTTCGCTAGCGTAGGGCTTTACGTTTGAGTCAATAGGCATTTGTATTTATAAGTATGTGTGTACACTTATTTGGTGTCTACAAATGAATGGCACGAGGTATCCAAAAAATGAAGGCGCAAAACAGTTTTATTTTATATCTTTTAAATGGCATTATGGATTAACTTCTTACTTGGTATGTATTTTGGTATAATTAAACATTAATTGTTTACCATTGCTTGGTGGGGTGCATCTAAAAAATGAAGGGGCAAAACTTAAATATTGTATATTTCAGGAGTGTTTGGACCGATTAACTTCTTACTTGGTATGTAGGTGTGTATGAGTAAACATTAATTGTTTACCATTGCATGGCGGGGGTGCATCCAAAAAATGAAGGGGCAAAATTTAAATATTGTATATCTCAGGAGTGGCTGGACCGATTAACTTCTTACTTGGTATGTAGGTTGGTATGAGTAAACATTAAATGTTTATAATTGCGTGGCGGGGTGCATCAAAAAAATGAAGGGGCAAAACTTAAATATTGTATATCTCAGGAGTGGCTGGACCGATTAAATTCTTACTTGGTATGTAGGTTGGTATGAATAAACATTAAATGTTTACCATTGCGTGGCGGGGTGCATCCAAAAAATGAAGGGGCAAAACTTAAATATTGTGTATCTCAGGATTGGTAGGACCGATAAACTTCTTACTTGGTATGTAGGTGTGTATGAGTAAACATTAATTGTTTACCATTGCATGGCGGGGTGCATCCGAAAAATGAAGGGGCAAAACTTAAATATTGTATATCTCAGGAGTGGCTGGACCGATTAACTTCTTACTTGGTATGTAGGTTGGTATGAGTAAACAATACCAACTATATATTGGTATGTAGGTGTGTATGAGTAAACATTAATTGTTTACCATTGCGTGGCGGGGTGCATCCAAAAAATGAAGGGGCAAAACCTAAATATTGTATATCTTAGGAGTGGCTGGACCGATTAACTTATTACTTAGTATGTAAGTTGGTATGAGTAAACATTAAATGTTTATAATTGCGTGGCGGGGTGCATCCAAAAAATGAAGGGGCAAAACTTAAATATTGTATATCTCAGGAGTGGCTGGACCTATTAACTTCTTACTTGGTATGTAGGTTGGTATGAGTAAACATTAAATGTTTACCATTGCGTGGCGGGGTGCATAAAAAAATGAGGGGGAAAAACTTAAATATTGTGTATCTCAGGATTAGCTGGACCGATAAACTTTTTACTTCTTATGTAGGTTGGTATGAATAAACATTAAATGTTTACCATTGCGTGGCAAGGTGCATCCAAAAAATGAAGGGGCAAATATTAAATATTGTGTATCTCAGGATTGGCTGGACCGATAAACATCTTACTTGTATGTAGGTGTGTATGAGTAAACATTAAATGTTTACCATTGCGTGGCGGAGTGCATCCAAAAAATGAAGGGGCAAAACTTATATATTGTATATCTCAGGAGTGGCTGGACCGATTAACTTCTTACTTGGTATGTAGGTTGGTATGAGTAAACATTAAATGTTTAACATTACGTGGCGGGGTGCATCCAAAAAAATGAAGGGGCAAAACTTAAATATTGTGTATCTCAGGATTGGCTGGACCGATAAACTTCTTACTTGGTATTTAGGTGTGTATGAGTAAACATTAATTGTTTACCATTGCGTAGCGGGGTGCATCCAAAAAAATGAAGGCGCAAAACCTAAATATTGTATATCTCAGGAGTGGATGGACCGATTAACTTCTTACTTGGTATGTAGGTTGGTATGAGGAAACATTAAATGTTAATAATAGCGTGGCGTGGTGCATAAAAAAATGAAGGGGCAAAACTTAAATACTGTATATCTCAGGATTGGCTGGACCGATAAACTTCTTACTTGGTATGTAGGTTGGTATGAGTAAATATTATTTGTTTGACATTGCAAGGCGGGATGCATCCAAAAAATGAAGGGGCAAATCTTAAATATTGTATATCTCAGAAGTGGCTGGACCCGATTAACTTCTTACTTGGTATGTAGGTTGGTATGAGTAAACATTAAATGTTTATAATTGCGTGGCGGGTTGCATCCAAAAATGAAGGGGCAAAACTTTAATACTGTATATCTCAGGATTGGCTGGACCGATAAACTTCTTCTTTGGTATGTAGGTTGGTATGAGTAAATATTAATTGTTTGACATTGCATGGCGGGGTGCATCCAAAAAATGAAGGGGCAAAACTTAAATATTGTATATCTCAGGAGTGGCTAGACCGATTAACTTCTTACTTGGTATATAGGTTGGTATGAGTAAACTTTAAATGTTTACCATTGCGTGGCGGGGTGCATCCAAAAAATGAAGGGGCAAAACTTATTAACGTCAGTGACGTCATCATGATGACGTCAGCGGTAATGACGTCACCATTGACGTCATAGGTGTGACGTCATGTGACGTCATATGACGTCATTAGTGACGTCATTCGTGACGTCATTGATGACGTCATCACTGCTGACGTCATCGTGATGACGTCATGGCCCAGGTGTGCCCTTTTTGCACTACTATTAATATTGCCTAAATTTACAAATACTAATATATTTACACTTATAATAATAAAATTAAAAAGCTTTGTGATTTTTCATTTATTTGATTTAAAATATAAAGATCTTTTATTCAGTTTGAAATGTATGAAATGCATTCATAAAACTTATAATTTGTAATGATTTAAAGTACAACCCGCAGTTGGGTGCATAACTAGTCTAAGGGATTTTCTTATAGAATAATCCTTCAAACAAATACATTATAATATTTCTATAAATGCCATGAAAGTAGATGTGGTACCATTGCGTGGCAGGGTGCATCCAAAAAATGAAGGGGCAAAACTTAAATATTGTATAACTCAGGATTGGCTGGACCGATAAACTTCTTACTTTGGTTTGTAGGTTGGTATGATTAAACATTAAATGTTTACCATTGTGTGGTGGGGTGCATCCAAAAAATGAAGGGGCAAAATTTAAATATTGTATATCTCATTGAGTGGCTAGACCGATTAACTTCTTATTTAGTATGTAGGGCTGGTATGAGTAAACATTAATTGTTTACCATTGCGTGGCGCGGGTGCATCCAAAAAATGAATGGGGCAAAACTTAAATATTGTATATCTCAGGATTGGCTGGACCGATAAACTTCTTACTTGGTTTGTAGGTTGTTATGATTAAACATTAAATGTTTATCATTGCGTGGCGGGGTGCATTCAAAAAATGAAGGGGCAAAATTTAAATATTGTATATTCTCATGAGTGGCTAGACCGATTAACTTCTTATTTGGTATGTAAGGCTGGTATGAGTAAACATTAATTGTTTACCATTGCGTGGCGTGGTGCATCCAAAAAAATTAAGGGGCAAAACTTAAATATCGTACATTTTAGAAGAGGTTGATCCAATTATCGTCAGACATGGTATGTGTGTACATATAGCTACAATTAAAGGTAGCACCGTTTTTGTGCTACCTTCGATTTACTATTTTTATAGAATGGTGTATGGAAAAAATTCTCTAGGTTTTCAAGGAACACTATTAATTATTGGTTTAAGGACAGACTACCATAGATGTGTGTATATATGTAAACTCTTAACAAAACCTTAGTTTTAACGATTAAGGTAATTTGGAGACTTCTAACTGGATTAAACCCATTGATAAATTTAGCATCGTTTTTGTGGTTTCTTTGATGTATTATTTTATATTGAATTTTATATGATAAACTTTCTTTAGGTTTTTAAGCAACACTTTTAAGTTTTGGTTTAATGTAAAACTACTAGATATGTCTATGTATGTATAAATTCTTAACAAAACTTTAGTTTCACCATTAAAGTTGATTTGGAAAACTTCTAATTGAGCTTAACCCATTTATTAAATGTTGCTACTTAAAGGTAGCACTGTTTTAGTGCTATCTTTGATGTAGTATTTTTATATGCAAAATGTTTCTTCAGGTTTTTTAAACAACACGTTTAAGTATTGCTTTAAAGTCAAACGATCAAATATGTTTTTATCTGCGTGAATTTCTAACAAATCGTTAGTTTTAACCTTAAACGTGATTCGAAAACTTCTAATTGGGCTCAACCCATTTAAATGTTGCTACTTAAAGATATCACCACTTTGGTGCTACTTTTCATGTACTAAATTCATATGTAAAATTTTGCAATAGGTTTTTAAAAAAAATTTTTAGTTTTAACCTTAAACTTTATTTTGAAACTTTTAATTGAGCTTAACCTATTTAAATGTTACTACTTAAAGATAGCACCACTTTGGTGCTACCTTTGATGTTCTATTTCTATATGTAAAATTTTGCTATAGGTTTTTAAACAACACTTTTAAGTAATGTTTTAAGGCCAAACCAATAAATATATTTTTTATCTATGTGAATTCTTAACAAAACTTTTGTTACTAATTGAATGGTGATATAGGAATTTCTATTTTTAGCCAGATATTGGACCACCGTTTTGTTGCTACCTTTAATGTACTATTTTAATAGTGTCTTTTATGTGTAAATTTTAACCTAATTAGTTCTGTATTTAATTTTATTATTGTTTTGAACATTTGCCTTTTAGTCAAGCAAACGTCGTTTTGATGTTAAAAAAATCATTTGTAGCACATATATGTAAAGCTAATATTTTTAAGTTCAATCCACTAAATGAATATAAATAGGACATTAATGTAAGATGTGTTAATAATCAGTTTAGATACATTATTCAGAAAATTGTCAAAAAATTCAAATTTATCATATTACTGTGTATGTGCAGCACTTTCCCTTATTTTTGCACGCGCAGTTGCGCTTCGGCATTTATAAAAGTTGTTTGTTGAGCGTGTCCCTTATTATTGACGAATCTTCACAAGAAATGATTAAAATAAAACATAGAATTGTGTACGCGCAGGTTTTTCCCCATCTTCATCGGGTATATAAGCAGCTCGGTTAACCACGTACTTCATTGTTTGGTGAACATTTGCCGAGTGAACAGCTTATTCACAATTTCGGTTTTTCCGGATATTTAAATCTGTATGCTATTTTGTAATATTCAATTAATATTGAAAGTAAATAGAAAAATAAACGACTTCACTATGTCTGCACTGCAGTGTTACATGTTTGATAATAAGCTCGTAGCTGTATTATTTGATCGTGAAAACAATCCATGGTTTAAGGCTAATGATATATCAGAGATTCTAGAATACAAAAGACCGCGAAAAGCAATACATGATCTAGTGAAGGAAAAATATAAAAAGTTGCGTAAGGATATAAATGGGACTAGTTCGGTTTTACCCTATAATTTTCAAGAAAGAACCGTATTCATAAATGAACCAGGTTTATATTCCTTAATTATATCGTCTAAGATGAAAATAGCTAAACGCTTTCAAGATTGGGTGTTTGAAGAAATCCTACCATCAATTCGCAAGTATGGAGAGTATAAAATTAAAAGAGAAAACCTTAAGTTGACTCACTCCTTACATAAAGTGTTGGCAAATAATCAAAAACTAATTGAAACGTTAGTTGATCAAATGCCTAAGGTTGCTGTTATGCCTGATGATATGGACTTAAAACATATCTTTTGTGTACTGGAAAAAAACACATACTATGAAAAGTATGGAGTAATTGAGTACAAGTGTATTCGTACAGAAAGAAGACGATTTAAAAGAGCATTGAAGAAAGCTAAGAAAGATGGTTTTGTACCAAGTCTTACAAGATATTCTGTACCAAACAGTATAAATATACTGAATAAAGCTAAGGAGGTTATGCATGATTATGGTATGCATTATGAATCTTCTTTAAATAACATATTGACACCCCATAATTTTGTAAATATTGTTAAAATTGTTCTTAATGAATAAACTGTATGAATGTATGTGTGAATGTGAGACTTATCAGATTGAGAAGTTAAGGTATTTACTTTGGCTACTCCTTTGAAAAGTCTGGTTTGAGTGACGGTCACTGGCGCGGTTGACTAAAAGACCCGTAAACCATGTGTATGTGTGTGCATGTGTGGAAAACGACGTACACCCACCTCCTCGTGGTGTTTTCTGGGTAACGCTAAGAGGTGTACAACTAATATCTTGTAAACCACATGGATTTGTTATTTATTTATTTTTTTAATGTATTCACAGCTATTTATAGAAATAACTTTTATTTAAAAAAATTGTAACAAACAGTTTAAATTAAACAAATTTAAAGCATTTTAAATACATACAATTTATAAATGTTGTAGCAAAACATTTCATGTTTTACTAATAATAATTATAGATGAAATCGATGGAATGTATATATATAATTGATATACAAAAGTATAAGTCTTGTAATTAATGAAGCTAGAAAAAAGAAATAAAGATAGCATCAAATAAGTGTTACTTTACAAAATAGTAAAACAAAAAATGCAATAAACTCTTAGATTATACACAATTTGAAGGTAGCATCCAATCAGTGTAAATAGATATAAAGGGAAAAGGCTTTCAACTAAAAATACAATAAACACTGGTTTTAAGACCTATATTTAGGTAGCACCTAATTAGCTTCATATATGTAAAAGTGAAAAGGATTTTTATATGAATACTACAATTAACCTGTTTATACTTTATAGTTATAGGTTAATATAGAAAATGTCAAACCTATTTGTTTTTGTTTACAAATAATGAAGAAAAAATCCAATAAACACTTGTGTTTAAGATACAAATGCTGGTGTCACCGAATCAGTGCTACCTTTAAATAGAGTAAAAGCCTTATATATGCAAAAAAATTGAAAAAATATTTGCCTAAATATTAGATTTAACATGTTTTTTTACTTCAAACTAACGTGTTAATAAACCGATTTTGAACCATAAAAAATATAATAATGAAGTTAAAACATACAATATATACTGGTTTTAAGACCTTTATTTAGGTAGTACTAAATCAGAGCTACCATTAAGTTAATAAAATCGCTACTTACATTTAACTATAAAATTTGTTTTATTTATTCAAACTTTAATTTTACCGATTTTTACCCTACAGAAGTAGTTAGATTTGGTTACTTCTGGCACAGGTCAGCTGCCCCGGAAGCCACGTGCCGGGGCACATAGCTTCCGGTCGTATATTAAATGAGGGGGGAGGACGTGGGGTGAGCGTTTGAAGTAGATTTACGCATAAATTAAAAGTTAGTTCAAAACTGAAATTCAACAATTCGGGGCTGAACTAAATGTGCGCATAAATTAACCGGGTTCAACTAAAACTTCGCATAAATTAAAAGTTAGTTCAAAACTGAAATTCAACAGTTGAACAAAAGTAGAAGTTAGTTGAAAAAGGAGAGGGGATAATTGCTTCAAGGTCATCCGGAGGAAGTTTTAAAAAAAAAAAAAAATGAACTTCTAAGAGTTCAGTTTAACATCGATCGTCGTACAGGTCAGTCGAAACCGACGAGCGACCGAAGAATAGCTTCAAGATCATTCCTCGCCGTCGAAGATACATCCGAAACTTGGACGGGGTTCTGTGGATTCGGTGAAGGCGAAGTTCTCGGAGGATTCTCTCTCGGGTGGGTAGTAGACGATATTTCGTGAACTTGTACTTGGTTTGTATCCATCTTCTTGTAGTGTGTAATTTAGAGCGGAGTAGTTGTCGGTCGAAGAGCGTATAGAAGAATGAAACAGGAATTGTCGTGAGCGCACTTATATAAAGAAGGGTGGGGGTAAAATATGAAAACCTGCTGAACACAGTCGATAGGTGTAACAAGTTCGAAGTTGTGGAAACGTAACATCGAACGCAAAATGTTGTGAATAACATTATCATCAACGTGAACCTGCGAAGTTCTAACAGAGTATAACGGGTTAAAACTTAATTTCTTCCTCACTTTTGTTAAATTTGTTTTAGTCTTTGAAACCGATGGTTTGTAATTATTTCGTAATATATGTTGTGTCCGCAAAAGTTTCAATTTCAAACATTGCGTATCCATCACAAGCAGTATGTCAGACGTGTAGAAGTGAGAACAAAACTGATGAATGAGATATAACGTCGAGCACGCGAAGGTGATTCAAACAGAACGACATGTGCTAATGTAAATGAAATTTCAGGTTAGTAGCAATTAGACTTGTATAATGAAGTTGGCGAAACGTATATATAATGAGTAGGAAGGATGTGAACACCACAAATGCGAGTTAATTAATGGTCACGGCGCGATGAACAATCTCCTTTTATAATGGCTATCGCGTGAGAAGATCAGTTCCGCATGAGCGCCCAAGTGGAACCTCCCGTGTTCACTCAAGCGGAACCCCCCCCCGTGACTAATGAAGCGGAACCCCCCCCCGTGACTAATGAAGCGGAACCCCCCCCCCTCCCCCTCATAAAAAATGGAGATTAAAATCCCCCCCCCCGGTGGTCACTCAAGTGGAACCCCGCCGGGTCGATGACCGGTCAATGGCCGGTCACAACCGGTTGCTAACCCCATCTAATTACCACACTTCACATCCCATGCCAGCCATGAACTACTATTGTTTGAATGAAACCGAATTAAACATGGCAGCCACCATGGAAAATTCTAACCTCAAACCTTGGTTTTACGTCACTGCGCATGCGCCACTCCCACTCCTTCGTTTCATTTTTATGCTGCTATAACTTGTACTGGAGTGAGCCAACTTCGCGCTACGGCGCCTAGTCATGTATTACTCACTTTAGCGCTACTGCGAATGCGCCTAGTCTGTATTACTCACTTTAGCGCTGCTGCGAATGCAACGAGTTCTCCGGATCGGAATCACTCCTCGCTATTGCGCATGCGCCGAGTCCTGTATTACTCAATTTAGCTCTACTGTGCACGGAAAGTTCTAACCTCAAACCTTGGATTTTACGTCGCTGCGCATGCGTCACCCCCACTCCTTCGTTTCATTTTTACACTGCTGCGAACTGGAGTGGATTGAAGACCGTACTGGAGTGAAACAATTCCCCCACCACTGCATTAATTACCCCCACCACTCGAAAACCCGAGGAGCGATACGAGCCCGATTTTCGCGTCAGTCGTCAACGAGTTTTCATAGCGAAAAGTCGTTGGCGACTCGGTAAGAGCTTCAAATATATAGTAGGCCTATATATATTTGAACTTCTTATACTACGTTGCGTTCTTTAATGCAATGTGGTATGTGTGTGTGTGTCTGTGTGTGTAAATATTAGTTGTAAGTTTCACTTAATTTAAGAATTAATTTGCGCATTGCGATGTTAGTTATAAGTTGTGTTTAGCGTTAAGGTGTATTAATTTTAAGAATAATGATGGTATTTGGTTGTGTTGAATTATTTGATATTTAATAATGATGTATTGTTAGTTTTAAGTGTTGGTATTTATAATAAATGTTGTTGTTTTGCCTTTCAGCTAGATGATAGGGTGTAGATTAACTGTAAATTCAGAAGTTCCGTTGAACTTCACTTAGAAGGGGTGGGACATCCGCAAATTGCGGACTAGGTTTTTGCATTTTGTTTAGGAATATGATGGGTGGGATTAGTTGGGTGGGTGTTAGAGTTGCGTTTCTGCATTAGCTGTTCCAGTTTCCCTTCGAATTCACGGTTACGGATGGACCTGGACCGGCCCGTTACGGATGGACCCGGACGGGCCAAACAAAATTGCGTCGATGTCCCTTGCAGAACGTAACTAGTGGGTTGGGAGTGGGAACCGTTAGGCAAACAGGGTGGTGGGAACAGTTACTACTGTTCCCATCACCTTGGTTCTTTATAAGTCTTGAATGACCTTGACCCACTTTCGGAAGGGTCAATGACCCCCCCCGTGTTCACCCAAGCGGAACACCCCCCCCCCCGTGTTCACCCAAGCGGAACCCCCCCCCCCTTCCCCCCTCTCGAAAATTAAAATGCCTATAACTCTATAATGGATTAACGGATTAGGACAAGCGATACATCATTGAAAAGGTCTATGTAAGACGAACATTTTAGTCAAAGAAGAATTTTGTTATCTTATTTTAGTCAAAAGTTATGCGAATTATTTGAAATAAATACCCCCTCTCTTTCCTTCTCTTCCACCTTCCCCCACCTAACGGTTGTTAACCCTTCTCATTAGCATACCGTTATAAAAGACGCATCGACCACGGCTAACGTTTCATTCTGATTCCAGACGTTAAGCTGCGAACTGCGAACAGAACTACCACGATGTCATCCCTGCCGACTACAACTTCCACTACAGCCTGCTCTTCTATTACAAGTTCAACTTCTACTTCTACTACGGCTTCAACTCCAGTCAAGAAAACTCTTCGCTTGAAAAATGCTCCCGATTGGTATAAGAAGCAACTAGACTCGAAACCTTCAACTTCTGGAGCTCCTCTTCCCCCGGCTAACAATACCATACGTCGCAGCATATTTTCACCGCCTTCGTCTTCAAATGACTCCACACCGCCTTCAACTACCATGCCGCCACCGCAGAAGCCAGCTCCTCGTCCTAATACCCCTTCATTTGAAACCTTGCTTCATTGTCTTAGTACACCTGTCATTCCACTGTCACCATTGCCTCCTACCCCACCACTTACTATTCCTAAAGATCACGCCTATCCTAAAAATAAATCTCCTAAGTCTGCTCCTTCAGAGCGTTTCCAATTATTAAAAGAAGAGCGTCGTAGGGCATTTAGCCGTCCCACTACTTGCCCTGAAGTGCTCGCTAGGGGAATTAAGAAAGGATCAGCTTGTGGTAGGAAATGTGTTAAGAACGAACGTTTCTGCCGTGTACATATCGTAAAACATCTTTCCGAACCACAACTGACAGAAATCCCCACTGTTGAAGACGATCCTGAAATAATATCCGTCAGAGGAGAGAGGCTTAAGAAAGGTTTGAGATATTTTTTTCTAAGTGTTGTTGACCACCAACACATATTGGCAAAATGTAACGGCAATAAATATAAAATTAAAGTTCCTGACAATTTGTGTAAAGAGAAGAGACTTAACAATTTAAGTTCTCAAGACTTTCTCCTCAGGGATAAAAAGGATCGTATTACAAGGTGGGGACGTAAACAGTAAATTCACATAGATTTTCCAAATTTTGCTAAAAATAATGGGGGAGAAACACAATGCGTTATAGCGTTGTGTTTCTCCCCCATTATTTTTTAACACTCTAAGTCTCGTGACCTACTTTTCAGAGGTTGTTGTACAGTTATATGACCGCTCTGACTTGCATAGCCAGTGTAGCTTCATATAGCGTGCAAAGAATGGTTCCTAATGAAATCTCATCAGCATTCAAAGACAGAGACTGTTGTTTTGCAAGTTAATTAGTCTTGAAATAATGAAGTAGGAAACGTATATATAATGAGTAGGAAAGATATGAACACGGCAAATGCGAGTTAATTAGTGGTCGCGGCACGATGAACATTTGTCTTCATTATCACACGACTATCTCGTGAGAAGATCAGTTCCGCATGAGCACCCAAGCGGAACCCCCCCCTTGTTCACTCAAGCGGAACCCCCCCCATAAAAAATGGAGATTAAATCCCCCCCCCGAAAATTCAAATGGCTATAACTCGATAATGGTTTGATCGATTACGACAAGCGATACATCATTGAAAAGGTCTATGTAAGACGAACATTTTAGTAAAAGAAGAATTTGGTTATCTTATTTTAGTCAAAAGTTATGCAAATTATTTAAAATAAATATCCCCTCTCCTTCCTTTTTCCCCACCTCCCGGGTCACCTCTTACCCCTCTCATTAGCATATCGTTATAAAAGCGAAGCAAGCATTGTTCACTCCTTCATTCTGCTTTCACGCGCCACACTTGTTGTTTCGTCTCTGCCGTTATTATTTGCTTTAAAATGCTTCCTCACCATAGTGAAAACTTCAATCCTTCCGAAATTGCTGATGTTTTCCAACAGCCTGAAGAAGATGTGATAGATTATTATGATAGTAGCAGTGACAATGAAAATGATAGTAGCAGTGACAGTGAAGATGAAGATGTAATTGAACTTGATGAACAAATGAGACCAATCTACATCGATGAACAATTTCCTTTTGATACAATAGAAAGATTTATTACGGAAGCACACAAATGGCTAAATTTAGGATTCAATGTTATAATTGGTTCAGCTATTGTGTATAATGACAGTAGGTTCTTCTGTGTAACACCAAATACTAGAGAACGTATGTTGACTTGGCAGGATGATGTTATGAAGTGTTATGAGCTCGAAGTTAGCATTGGTGGCTACTTTGTCGCACAAGTGGTCTAATAACCACATTACTCTTCCCTCACCCCCACCCTATCCCCTCCCAATCCTTATTTCTTCCCCCTCCCCATTTTTAAAACTCATAAAAGGCGGACTATGAACCTCCAGGTTTTTAGTCTGTACTTGCACCGTCAAGATGAGTACTAGACTTGATGGTTTTATAGCCAATGATATTAATATATGGAGTTTGATAACAAACTTGCGTATTAAAATTGAAGAAACAATTATGGCAAACAATGGGATAGGAGTTATTGTTATTGTTTCATTACTAAGACATATTGATTTTTTGTATGATATAAAAGTAACAATCAACAATATTAATGAACTATTTCCCTGGACAATATTTATTCGCGATAAAGTTGAAGAGCAGAAAATTACAGTAGATGTGCTAGCAATGAAATATAACCTAGATAGAGAAGAATAACTACGAAACGCTCTCCCCCCACCTTTCTTTATGTTGTGCAAAAGAGTGGGGAGTAAAAGAATATAAGACTAAGAAAGCAATACATAGTTCGTTATTCGAGGTAAAAGAAGTGGTAAACAAATATGTTGTCTAAAGATACTCCGTTTGTTAAATATTTTGAAGTTAAAAATGTTTATATTAGTACAGACGAAATGGAAGAAGACAATATAGAGGAAAATTATAACGAAACTGATAATTATTCAACGATGGATGAAGAAGAAATGGAACAGTTTGAACAAGAAATCTTTGAAGAAATGATAAATGATAGTGACGAAGACATAGTTAAGGAAGCTATTGATACATTTATATTAGATTCATCGTTGGATTCACCCATATCACCTTTATTGTCTTCTGAATCCGAATCCGAATTGGACTAAGGTAGTTCCCCCCACTTTATTATTCAAACAAGTCTTATAAATTGTGAGTTTTGTCATTAGTAAGTCAGCATTTGTTGGAGCTACATGTATGGTTAATAATGTCTCCTAGAGATACTTCTTTTATACAATTAATTGAAATTGTGAGACAACGAAATATTATGTTAGTTCAAGAAGAAGATGAAGTTGAAACAACCGACATAATACAAGATCCTGTAGAAGAAGCAATGGAAGTAACAGAAATTGATCAAGAACCTTCAATGATGGAAATGGTTGAAACACAAAATGAATCTCAAGATGTAGAAGAAACTGTTTCATATTCAGTTTTTTGGGAATTTGCGTCAAATATATTTGTTATAATTCAAATTGAAGCTATTAATTCTGAAGAAGTGGTGGGGGAAACTTCTCCCCACCACTAGCTTAAAGTTGGTGGGGGAATGTTCATAAATGTGTTGGTTATTTGCGTAGAAGCTTATTCGTCAGGAAACTGTTGACTAAAAATGTTCAATCCTAACGCAACTACAGAACCTTCTTCGAGTAACTGTCGAGTACAAACGTTTCGTGCTGTACCTTTTGAACCTTCGTACTATAAAATGATAGGTATTCATGAGATTGCAGTCAATGATCAGAAAATGTTCAAAATATTCTGTTCTCGACTTAATAGAACCTTACGTCTACCACCAAATACGTTCACTTACAGGCTACCTCTGATAGACAAAGATGATGTAAGCAAAATACCAATGATTCAAGTGAAATTTCTGGAAGATGGAATTCTTGTTAATTTAAGAGAAGTATATCATAATGACTATTCGAAAAGAATAGCTTTCAACTTTCTTAAGGAAAATATAGGACGTGAAATATACCAGTATCCAGAACCATTTTACAGATACCTTTTTGAAAATGGAGCAAGTGTAACGGTGGAAATAAGTATTAAATTAATGTAATTCTCCCCACCACTAGCCTAAAGTTAGAGGGGGAAGTGCATAAATGTGTTGGTTTTCTGCGTAGAAGCTTATTCTTCGAGATATCGTTGACCAAAATGTTTCGTCATATTCCTTGTGATCCAACTTCTTCGTTCAGGGAGAATCAAAGATTGAAAAGACTAGAAAAGGAAAAACAAGACCGACAAGATATGAACATGGAGTTCAATCGACTACAATTTCAAATACCTGGAATTGCAATGGGAGCACCAAAATTGAAAACCCTACACTGGGCTGGAAGTTACATCAAGTATTTAAAACTACAAATCGAAGCAAGAGATTTAAAATTGAAGAAAGTGGAAATGGAAAATCGAGAAATGAAGAAACTAATATCACACATGTCTGGTAATACTACAGTTCAAAAAGGTGAAGAAGAAGGAAAAGAAATATTAGGAATCTAAATCATCAACAATCTTCTTAGAGAATGGGGAATAGATCACTTTGTGGTAATACAATAACATGCCACTTAGTGATCTATTCCCAGTTCTCGCTTGATATCCAATGACCTTGACCTATATAAAAGTGGTGGGGGGAAATACATATAAGAAAAAGGTTTTAGATGTAACTATCAGTATAAGTCTAACACGATGGATAGGTTGTTGGTTCTGTGTTTACAAGAAATTATCAATAATGGGTTTCTTTACCATTACATTATGAGATCAAATGAGTGTCAAATACCTAAAGCAATTCGTGAAATGCTCATTGAATTTAAGAAAGACAATTATGGATTTGCTATCTATCTTGCTTATACTTTTAAAGATGGTACAAAAATGTGTCATGATTGTGGAAAAGCGTCTGTTTTAGATTTTGAACAATTCCAAGATGATGGAGGTAGGTTAGTTCATCTTGTAAAAGGTCAAATAATGAAATTCGAAACGTGTAATAACACTTGCGACATTTGTGCACTGTGTTTGTTTGAATTTATTAAGTATCGTGCATTCAAACCATAATACCCCTTCCACATATAAAGGAGAGGGGGAAAAGAGTGGGGGTTATAACTAGGTGGGGGAACGTGTATAAATGCAGGTTGTTTGAAGAGAGTTTTATTATTGTTGCGGCATTAGAAGAAACATCATGGAATTCGAAGTGCGCCATTTTAAGATTAAATATGAAGAGTGGACCTCTGTTGCAAATTTCATATCATCGAAAGAGGAAGAAAACAAGTTGATGCAAGTGTATTGTTACATAGAAAATGAAGAAAGCCATCACAAGGTGATGAGCTATCTAAACAGACCGAATGTATCGTCGAGAAGTCCTGAATTTGTCAAATACTTAAAAGATGAAGATGCGGATGTCATATTGGAAGTATGGTATAAAATTTGAAATGTGAAAAAACAAGTATAAATAATTATGGTGGGGGGAAGAATATATAAGTCGGTGGTGGGGGAAATGTGATAAAAGAAGTAAAACTTTAGAAAAGAGTTCACTCTGTACGACAACAGTGAAAGATGACTGATCCTTCTGCAACACCAGTATTTTCAACTACAGATTGCCACCAAAACTTAGAAACAAAGATGTATTGCAATGCTCCAACAACAAATTATTATCAAGCTCAACGGTCGCAAGTATCTCATTGTACTTCAACATCAGTGTTGAAAATGTCAAAGCCATATCCAGATTGTATGTACGAACCATTAACACCATCTTCGGTAAGACTAAGGAAAAACCTAAAAATGAGAGAAAGGTGCAAGAAAGAAAAGATAGAATTTGCGAAATTGCAACTAATAGTGCATTCCATTCAAGTTGGATGTAGCAGACTGAAAACTTTAGAAAAAACTAACGCATATTTGTTACAATTGTTGGAAACTGTTGAAGATTTGAAGAAGAAAAATGGACATTCTACCAAGTAATATTTAAACACTCATTCCCCCCAGAAAAACCAAAAAAAAGATAAAAATAACAAAAACCCCAAAAAATTAGATGTAGAATAGAGAGCGAGGAATAGATCACTTTGTGGTAATGGACTAACATGCCACTTAGTGCTCTATTCCTCGTTCTCGCGTTAATACCGGATGACCTTGACCTATATTAGTAGGGTGGGGGAAATTGAAAGTGGTGGGGGAAAGTGTATAAAAGACGAGTGTACTATAGTCGAATTATTCTGAAAGCGAACTTGTCACGAGTAAGGACTTGAAGGAAAGTGTTATGGACTTGACTACAAATAAAGATAATAAAAAACTAAAGTTACGGGAAATGGCTAAAGCAAGAGAGTCAAGAATATAGTTGAAGTTTTACAGACTACAGAGATTGATTTCCGGGGTTAGGTTAGGTGAAATACGAACAAGAACAGTGGACATGGCAGCTGATTACATTAATCAGTTACTTACGGAATTAATGATAAAAGAAGCTAAAATAGAAGCGTTGGAACAAACGATAAAACAGCACTTTGAAAATTCGAATTGTCAACCTATAAACTACGTAATAAAAGAAGAAGTAAAAGATTGAAATTGAACAAAAATGAACTTGAACTTTGGTTATTGATTGGACACTTCTTAGAGAATGGGGAATAGATCACTTTGTAGTAATGAATTAACATGCTGCTTAGTGATCTATTCCCAGTTCTCGCTTAATCTAAAATGACCTTGACATACTTATCAAAATATCATATAAGCCGAATCGCAAAGAGTTATTCCTCATTTACTTGAAATGGCTCCTGTGGACAACACCGATTATCCAAGGAAACCTCTTATTGAAATATTGTATAAAATTCAACTAGACGATTTTAATATGGAAGAAGATGATAATAACAGTGAAACATCAGAAGTAGAAAGTGTAAATGATATGGATGTAGATCTAACAACATCAGAAGTAGGAAGTGTAAATGATGTGGAGAATGAAAATTTGGATATGGATGTAGTAATATCAGAATCTTCATCATCGTTTGAATATGAAGAAGTACATACTGAAACTCCAACTGGAATAGAGAACACAAATGAACAATCAGTTAGTAGAAGATTAATGTTTCGTCCAAGACGTCTGTTTTCCTCGGATAGTGAAGAAGAAGAAGAGGATGATGATGAAATAGTGGTGGGGGAACCGTTATAAAAGCGGGACTGTCAGAGCCCATTTCATTTCTCGGCGAAATTTCGAAGAGTAAACATCGTCAACATGTATCATTGCGACAAATGTTCGGAATCGTTTCACGATGAAATTCTACTAGATATACATAAAGAACTAATTCACAACAACACAGAAGAAGATCAAGAACAACAAGAAGAACAAGAAGAACAAGAAGAAATAACAGCAACATCTTCAACTACTTTACCGAATCTACAAGTAATTGCTTTACCCGGTAAGGTAGTAATGCATCATAAGATTCAAAATGAAAACTTGAACTTAGAAGAATTTATTAGAGAAGCAAAACCAATCGTAAGTAAAACTTTAAAAGAAGAATTGAAAAGATTAAACTTTCTTAAATTTGGTTTACTACTAGAAGCTATGTTTATAAATGCGCAAGAAGAATTATCACCAAGAGGATTCATAACAAAAAACCGAACCATCATGGAAAGTTCAAACATTGATTCAATAGTAGAGAATTGTATAGAAGAAATATTAACCAAACTTCAGGAACACGAAGGAAGAGGATCCGGATGGAGTCTTACAAGTATTGAAGTATTAGATATAAGAGTTCACAAACATGGATATGGACTAATGGGATCTAGTTACATTCCTTTGCCAAAAATAATTGAAAATACAAAATCTTGTATTAATGTTCAAAATGAAGATAATGAATGTTTTCGCTATGCTATGACGTCAAAGTTTGTATTAATAAATCCACAAAGACCCAACCAAGAATATGAAGATGCAAGACACAGGTACAATTTTCAAGGAATAACATATCCCGTTTCTACAAAAGATATATCAAAATTTGAAAAGAAAAATCCCGGCACGTCTATTAATGTTTTCGCATTAGATAGTTCAAACAAAGTGTATCCTTTACGTATTGCAAAAGAAGAGCTACCAGATCATACGGATTTACTACTACTAACGCGAGGAGATGTGTCTCACTATGTGTACATAAAGAAATTCGACTCTCTTGTTAATAAGCAACTTTCAAAAATCGAAACAAAAAGTTGATTTGCAAGAGATGTTTTAATTTTCAACGAGAAGGAAGACAAGGAAGAGAATGGTTACAAGAGCACAAAAGATTATGTAACAATAATTATGAAGCAAAGATTAATTTACCTTCGGAAAACAGAGCATTCGTTACATTTGAAAAGGTTCATCATCAATACCGTATCCCTTTAGTTGTGTATGCGGATTTTGAATCAACACTTGTTCCAGTTGAAGATGAAAATTGTGAAGCAAGAAAAAGTGTAAAGTATCAAATGCACAAACCAAACAGTTTTTGTTTAATGGTCAAATCAACATCATCAGAAGAACATTTAAACAGATATGGATTAACTTCAGAACCTCTAGTATATCGTGGTGAAAATGCGGAAAAAATATTTCTTGATCACCTATATTCAATAGCTGGAAATACACAAAGATTATATACAAATATTGTACCAATGAAACCGATGGACGAAGAAGAAGAAATTCAACATGAAAATGCGACTCACTGTTTCTTGTGCAAAAATGATTTTACTATTGAGAATTATAAAGTTAAAGATCACGACCACCTCACAGGTTATTACAGGGGTGCTGCTTGTAATAAATGCAACTTGAGCTATCGTTTACCACTATTTATCCCTGTGGTTCTGCATAATCTCAGTGGGTACGACGCTCATTTTATAATACCTGAATTAGGAAGAGACGACGGTAAAATCGATGTGTTAGCTGAAACTTCAGAGAAGTTTATAAGTTTTTCCAAAGAAGTTGGAAACGTCAAACTAAGATTCTTGGACTCCTACCGATTTTTGCCGTCGAGTTTGTCCAAACTTTCTGAAAATCTAAGGAAACAAGATTTAATCGAAACGAAGAAGATTGTAAACAGCGACAAACTGGATCTGGTACTTCGAAAAGGTGTTTTCCCATATGATTACATAGACAGTTTAGAAAGATTTAATGAAACATCACTACCTCCAAAAGAAGAATTTAAAAGTAAACTGTACGACATGGATATATCTCAAGATGATTATGATCATGCATGCAAAGTATGGAACGAATTAGGATTTAGAACATTGGGGGAATATTCAGATTTCTATGTTAAATTAGATGTGACTTTATTATGTGATGTGATGGAAGAATTTAGAAATACGTGTTTTGCGTCATATGGATTAGACCCTCTTCATTCGTACACTTCGCCTGGACTAGCGTGGCAAGCCATGTTAAAAGAAACAAATTGTAAAATACAACTTCTTACAGATATAGATATGGTGTTGATGTTAGAATCAGGAGTTCGAGAAGGATTGACGCAAAGTGTAACACGTCATGTCAAGGCGAACAATAAGTATTTGCCCGATTATGATGCATCAAAACCAACAACATTCCTGGGTTATTTTGATGCAAATAACTTATACGGATGGGCAATGTCGAATCCCCTTCCATATGATAATTTCAAATGGATAGACCCAGAATCAATTGGAAACATAATGGATATACCGAAATATGGAGAAACTGGTTACATATTTGACGTCGATTTTGAATATCCCGAACATCTTCACGACGAACATTATGATTTACCACTTCTTCCGAAGACTGAAATTTCTCCAACTGGAAGATGGCCGAAATTATTGATGACTTTAACCAACAAGTCTCGGTATGTTGGACACTACTGGATGATACAACAGGCCTTAGACTTGGGATTGAAAATTACAAAAATTAATCGAGTACTACAATTCTCTCAATCTTGTTGGTTAAAACCGTACATTGACAACAACACAAGAAGAAGAGCCGCCGCTACATCAAGTTTTCAAAAAGATTTCTTCAAACTAATGAACAACGCAATATTTGGCAAGACTTTGGAAAACAAAAGGAAACATAAGGACATCAAATTGGTAACTGATCCAGTAAAACTACAGAAATTAGTGCAACAACCAAACTTTGGTTCATCTGTAATTATTAATGAAAATCTAGTTGTTATTTCCATGAACAAGAAGTCAGTTCTAATGGATCGTCCTTTGTATCTAGGAATGTCAATCTTGGATATTTCCAAAACACACATGTACGAGTTTCACTATAAGAAGATGGTTAACTATTATGGAAGAGAGAACATTGGTATTGCATATATGGATACGGATGCTCTAATTTACTGGATTAAAACAAATGACATGTACGAAGATCTACGCACTTTTATGTATAAAGATGATTTCGACTTTTCCGATTATCCCAAGGACCATCCAAATTACGACTACGACAGAAACAAGAAAGTATTGGGAAAATTTAAAGATGAAACAAATGGTGTGCCGATGATGGAAATTGTAGCATTAATGTCCAAACTATATTCATTTCAACTGTACATAAGCGAAAGGAACGAATATCAAGTCACGAAGAAAGCCAAAGGAATAAAAACCTCTTTCCTGAAGAAGAACGTACAGTTTGAACATTATAAAAGATGTTTGTTTGAAAATGTTGAAACAACTGCAACATTTAACACCATAAGAAGCTTCAACCATCGTCTTTTCAGTGTGAAGCAAACCAAATCGGCATTGAGCTATAAGGATGACAAGAGATACATCCTTGAAGACAACATAAGAACTCTGCCATTTGGACATTACTCTCTAAACCCTATCGACCAGTAAACCTATTCTTCGTCCTCTACCTTCTTCCTTTTTTCCTTTCCGTAAAGAAGAGGGGACATGGCAAGCCCAATGCCATGTTCCCTCTTTTTTACACTAATATGAAATGGCCTTGACCTATATTCAAACTATATAAAAGAGAAAGAACTGTTGTACGGATCAGTATTTTTACAAGCGATGTGCAAGCAACACCTGAAGATGGAAAGTGTGAAGGACAAGATTGTAAATGAACTACATAAACCAGCAAGAAGAAATTTCCAAGAAGAAGTACAATTATTAAGGGAATGAATGATCTGTATCAAGCTGATCTCATTGAAATGATACCGCACAGTAAATTAAACAAAGGTTTCAAATATATTTTAACAATTATAGACTGTTTTACTAAAATAGCTGACGCTTTACCATTGAAGGATAAGACTGGTAAAAGTGTTACAAAAGCTATGGAAACAACGATACAAAGAAATAAATTCAAAATCAAACATCTACAGACCGATGATGGAAAAGAATATTTTAATAAAGACTTTGGAGCTTTAATGAAGAAATATCAAATAAATCATTATTCTACAAATTCTGAAGTTAAAGCTTCAATAATTGAAAGATTCAATAGAACATTAAAAGGAGCGATGTACAAACAATTTTCAAAACGAGGATCATACGTGTGGTATGACATATTACCACAACTTATAAAAGAGTATAACAACAAATATCATCGTACCATCGGAATGAAACCTATCCAGGTAAACAGCGCTAATGCTAAGGTTGTATTACAACGCATCAGAAATAATACAACACCTAAATTGGAAAAGTTACAACCAAAAAAGTTTAAAGTCAACGATAAAGTTCGTATAAGCAAATACAAAGGTGTATTTAGTAAAAGATATCTACCAAATTGGACTAATGAAGTATTTACAGTTTATAAAGTGCAACCAACTATACCTGAAACCTACTTATTAAAGGATAACAAGGGTGAATTACTTCAAGGTGGATTCTACGGACATGAATTGTTGAAATCAACAGTCGGTGATGTATATCTTGTTGAGAAGGTTTTACAAAGGAAAAAGGATATGGTTAAAGTCCGGTGGTTAGGATTCGATAAAAGTGAAGACTCTTGGATTCCTTCAAAAGACCTGGTATAGTAACTTAATAGCTCATTGTGTGTTTAACCTTGACACAAGATGGAGATTGTACAACAAAAAGATCGATTTAATATCAATAATATTGATGAATTGACGGTTGACAATGATAAGTTAAATCATGGTAAACATGGTGAATTACTACCAAATACAATAAGATGTTTAATAACTGGTCCTTCAAATTGTGGAAAAACAAATGTTGTTTTTAACCTTATAACTAATCCTAAAGGATTGCGCTTTAACAATATATACATTTTTTCAAAATCATTGCAACAACCAAAATATCAATTATTGGATAAAGTACTTGCAAGTGTACCTGAAGTGCATTTCTACAAGTTTAATGCCAGTGAAACAATTATGCAACCAAATGAAGCAAAACCATTTTCTATTTTTATTTTTGACGATGTGTCTTGTGAAAATCACGACACTATAAGGAATTACTTCGCTATGGGAAGACATCATAATATCGATAGCATTTATATTGGTCAAACATACAGTAAGATTCCAAAACAACTCATAAGAGACAATGCAAATATGTTGATCATCTTCAAGCAAGATGAAACAAATTTAAAGCATATATACAATGATCATGTAAATGCGGATATGCCATTTGAGAAATTTAAAGAAATGTGTGGCAAAGCATGGAATGAGAAATATGGCTTTCTCGTTATTATGAAGGAAGAAGATATTAAAAATGGTAGATATCGTATAGGGTTGGATAAATTTGTATTTATGCGTTGAACTACCGATGCTACATCTAGTTACACGTTGAACTTCACAGTGTAAACATGGTGAATCAAGAAAAACTATTAAAAGAAATAAAATCACTCAGTGATTCTATTAGGATGAAGAATCGTGCATTGAGGATGGGTTTAAGTGAAAGAGAAGAATTTCTAGAGACTACATTTAAACCTATTACGGAACCTTTAAAACAGATATCAGAAACTATTGGTAAACCTCGTTATGAAGGAGATGTTTTACTACCAGTTTCTAAACAAGAAGTACAAGCATTAAAAAAAGAAGAAGATGATGATTCATATACAAGTGCTAGTGAGCAAGAAGAAACAAAAGAAGAAGAAGAACCAATTGTTGAAAAGGAAGAAGAACAGCCAATACCTGAAGCTGAACAATCTATTCCAAATTTAACTCAATTGAGTAGCGATATATTACAACATGGACCTCTTGGAAGAAAATATATAATGAAAATGCTACATGACATGAAATCAAACCCGAATTTGAGTAGATCACACGTATACGGAGCAAGAATTGATGGGAATGAATTAAAGATCGGCGATTCAAAGCTTGAAATAACACAAGACGATTACATCATTATTGGTGAGCATAAATATAAAGGAACAAAAGGACTTTATGAATTAATTTTTAAAAACATACCACTAAGATATTCATCCAAAGATTTAAGTGTTTTTAAGGAAATTCTACAAAATACTAACGCTCATAAAAGAAACTACTTAAAGGATGCAATGATTAATCGTTCACGTGCAACAAAATATAACATTGTTATAAAAAAGTTGTTTCCTCCACGAAAATTGCCAACATTACGTACTGCACCAGCGGTGAGACAACCACTGAAAAGAAAATCTTTATCACTTATGGATTTATCACTTCTTGAACAACATGGTAAAAAGAGTAAAGGAGATACTTCAACATCTGGCAAAGGATTGATGAAAAATCTATACAATACGAATGTGATTTACTACAACGACATCAATAAATTGGTTGATAGAATGAGACTATTGCATGAAGCCATGGAAGCCGGTCATACAGGTTTAAATAATGAATGGGTAGCTCTGATTGACGAACTCAGGAATCGCGGCATAATCGTATAATTGTCCGCGGATATATAAGAGTTGCAGGCGTATAATGTGTCAGTTCTAACATGAGCGTCGACAAGTTCGGACGATACTCCGCGTTAGGAGTGCAAGTTGGAGAAAACAGAAAAAGAAGTGGATTACCGCAAACACCCGAAGGTGACTATAACATAAATAATAAACGTTTAAAGTTTGTTAAGGATCCAGAAGAAGATGGAGATGCAACAAATTTAAAAACAGTAAAGGAGGAAACATCTACAAGTTTAAAACTCGACAACAACCAACTGTATGATGCAAAATCTCACAGGGTTATTAATGTTGCAAAACCAATCAACAATGGAGATGTTGTTAATAAAGGCTATTTTCTATCTGCGATGGAATACGCTTTACTGTTGGAAAAGACTAAAAGTGGAAAAAAGTACAATGCTTTAAATTATAAAATAACTAATGTAGCAGATCCAACCGAGGATACAGATACAATCAATAAGCGTTATTTGCATTCTGTAATACCAGAAAAGAAAAAAGATGGATTTTCCTTCTATAAATATACTATAAACGATATTGGATATCCTAAAGAAGAAAGTGATGGTGTTAATATTAAATACATTAAAGATAATTGTATTTTATATAATGGTGCTGTTATTGATTGTCATGGAAAAGTGTTGTCCAATCTGAAAGATGGTTCAACTCCATCGGATGCTGCTACTGTGAGACAAATGAATGAAAGCTTGAAGAAAGGAACATCCGCTTTTGTTAAACAAAATCAGGTGGTGTCAAAGAAAGGTGATGAGTTTGTGCAAGGAAGTGAAAAGTTTACCTTACTACAACTACAAAATAACAAGTGGGATGGAAAAAATAAAAGATTGTCAAATATAAGTTTAGGCACGGAAGAACATGATGCTGTTATTTTAACACAAGTGCCACAACTATCAGCTACTGGTGTTAACTTTATATGTGGAGGTAGACGATTAACCCATGTAAAATCTGGTAAAGATGATAATGATTGTGTTGTTGTGAAACAAACTATAGTTTTAGATAAAATAAATAACTTATATGATGGAAAAAATAGAAGAATATCTAACATATCAGCAGGAATAGTTCCGAATGATGTTGCTACTATTAATCAAGTTATAGCAACCTCTAATAACGATCCATCTGTGTATACATGTAATGGTAAACGTATCACAAATCTTGATAATCCTACACGTAACAAAGATGCTACTAATGTAGAGTATGTAATGAATCTTGTAGGTAATGTAGTTATTGATATGCATAATCATTTGATTAATGCATCGATGAAACACAATAAAATCGAAGATTCTCAGAGAAACCAATGGATTAAAGATGAAATCATTGATAGATACTAGTAAAACTTATGAATATTTAAGTATGGAATACACCAAAAAAAGGATTCATTATCATAAAGTATTTCATAGAGTGAAGACGTTGGTTACATAAAACAGCATAATGAAGACCGTATCGCTCAGTCGTCGTCAAGACAGCGGCAAGAGAGGACGTGGTTTAACATCAGCTGCATTATCCCTGCTCAGACGGATTCCAATTGGTGCTGTTGTGAATCGAGCGATAGACGCTTTACCATACGAATTACATCTGCCCGGAGGTTATCAATATTGTGGACCTGGAACTAAGTTGTCAAAACGTTTAGCAAGAGGAGATCCTGGAATTAATAAATTAGATCAAGCTTGCAAAGAACACGATATAGCATATTCAAAGTATAAAGATTCAACAAATAGATCAATAGCGGATAAAATTCTAGCGGAAAGAGCTTGGCAAAGAGTAAAATCAAGTGACGCAAGTATTGCAGAAAAAGCAGCGGCTTGGGCAGTAACTACAGCCATGAAGACGAAAGCTAAATTTGGTGCTTGAAGACGACGT
Source organism: Neoaliturus tenellus (assembly GCA_030545055.2). Classification (NCBI taxonomy): domain Eukaryota; kingdom Metazoa; phylum Arthropoda; class Insecta; order Hemiptera; family Cicadellidae; genus Neoaliturus; species Neoaliturus tenellus. Next base: position 43,748,347 of record CM061537.1, read on the forward strand.
CGCAGAGGAAGACCTGCAAAGAGAAGAGCTCCCAAAAGAGGTGGAAACATTAAGAAGAGACGTCGTAGAACTCGTAAAGCAACAGTAAAGAAAGCTTCTATTTGGTCAATGGTAAAAAACGGAGCAGGTTTATACCTAAGACCGTACCGTGTGTACTAAATAAGAAGAATCAATTGATAATTCCAAATAAAGCCTTAACAAATCATCAGTTAAATGATTATGTAAAATGTTTAAAAATACCATTTTTTCGAGGAGTTTTTATGAAAGATGCATTACCAACTAAAATATGGGAAAATGAAACTGGAATAGTAAATTTGGATTCCACCTATGGTCCAGGCACTCATTGGGTATGCTATAAAAAGCTCGGACAAACCGTTTACTACTTTGACAGTTTTGGCAATCTACCACCGCCGAAAGAACTGCAACATTATTTTCGAAACTCCAAAAACATTTTTTACAATTACAAAAGAGAACAACCTAACAATACTGAAATATGTGGGCATTTATGTTTGGAGTTTCTAGCGAAGAGTGTCAGTCAGCTTTAAGAATGATGTCATCGTATACAGTGTCACTGAGTGGAAATTCATCCACATTGAAAAGTACGCTGTTCAAAGCATTGCGCCTATCCAAGGAAAGATTATGGGAAGCGGCATTACTTGATTTAACTACCTACAACTCAATTCCCAATGTTACGGAAGGAAAGAACAATTTACTACATTATTATGAAACTAAGGATGCTTCAGGAAAATACTCAGAATTGAAAATAATTACATTTCCTACTGGAGCTTATGAAATCGATGATATAAACCAATTACTACAAAAACAACTCGGAGAAGAAAATATCACCGTTAAAGGAAACAATAATACTTTAAAAGCAGAAATAACTTCAAAATATTATATCGATGTCAGCTTGAAAAACTCCATTGGCAGTTTACTTGGATTTACAGATACAAAAAAGAATATATTAACTCCTGGAACTACTCATTCAGGTGATACAACAGTTACAATATTGAAAGTCAATAGTATCGATGTAACGTGTAATATTATACACGGATCGTATAGAGAAGGAGTGAATCAGCATATTTTACATACATTTTATCCAACAGTGGCTCCTGGTTTTAAAATTGTTGAGAAGCCACAAAACTTGATATACCTACCGTTAAACACCAGTTTCATTTCAGACATCGTACTGAACATATTGGATCAAGACGGTGTTAGTGTTGACTTTAGAGGAGAAACGATAACTATACGGATACACATCAGAGCGGCAACATAAAGGTCAACATGGGATTATCATTTAAACCGCAACGGAAGAGTCGGGAGCTCAGTAGCTCCTCGACATTGGAAGAGTTAACATCGGACAACATTCGTTTTCTACAGAAGATTGGATTGAAACTTAACAACGATGGATATCCTGGATATATCTCAAGGACCGACATTCGACGAAACACTATGGGAGAAGGAATATCACACGCACAACCCTTACACTTCATCAAAATTAAACAATAACGATGAAATAAGGATTCCCATTCAACAACAAGATATTTACACATTGCCGTGTGAAAGTTATTTGTACATTGAAGGACGGGTATTAAAATTGGATGGAAAAACTGCTTCAACAGTTCCTTTTATAAATAACCCGATGGCATATCTTTTTGATGAAATAAGATATGAGATATCAGGGGTGACAGTTGATTCGACAAAAAAGGTTGGTATAACAACGACATTGAAAGGATTAACATCATTAACACCGCATGAGAAGAATTCAATAGTCACCGCCGGATGGGTTGCCCCTGATAAAGACACTATAACACCGGATTCCAATGGTCACTTTGATTTTCATGTACCCTTACGATTGCTTTTGGGATTCGCTGAAGATTACAAACGAATAATAATAAATGTCAAACAAGAATTGGTATTACTCAGATCTTCAACTAACAAGGACTTGATACTTGCAGACCCTGCAGCTACGGAAGATAAACTGGAATGGCAACTACAATTGGATAAAGTTGTTTGGAGAGTACCTCATGTAAGATTGGCCGATGAACATAGAATCGTATTATTGAGAAAGTTAAAGTCTGACCGTGATATTGGGAAGTTGGGAATTCCATGAATATCCTACACTACCTCAGACAGAACGACAAACATGGACCGTCAAGACATCAACTTATTTGGAACGGGCAAGGTACATAATACTTGGTTTTCAAACTAAGCGAAAAGATGTTATCACTGCAAATGCCGGTCAATTTGATCACTGTAAAATAAAGAATTGTAAAGTTTTCTTAAACTCTCAATTCTTTCCGTATGACAATTTGAATGTCATGTTCAGCAAAAAACGTTTTTCCATTTTATACGATATGTATGCAAGATTTCAATCGTCATATTATGGAAAGACTAATACACCACTATTATCGCCTGACCAGTATTATTCCAAATCTCCGATAATTGTAATCGATTGTTCAAAACAAAATGAATCGGTAAAATCATCAAGTGTGGATATAAAAATTGAAATGGAATTTGAACAACCAGTAGCGGATGGAACTTCAGCATACTGTCTAATTCTACATGATAAAATAGTTACTTACACACCGCTGACCGGAATTGTGAAGAATGTACTTTAAAAAGAATTAGTACAACGACTGCAGATTTTTGAGGTTAGAATTATCTGCTTCACTTTTTGAGGTTAGAATTTCGTTTGTGAAAAACAAGTTGAAAACAAACATTTATGTGATTGTATAAATTTCAAGGATTTCACGAAAAACATAAAAGCGAGAAAATCATCAGTGGATAGTTCATTTTATATTCGACCGTCGTATGGGAAACATCGTTCGCAAGATGAGTTCTACTAACGGAGAAGAAAATACACCTCTAATGGATGAGAATCGTTCAGATATAGAAAAACAAGTTGAACGAGAAATGGACGAGTTCCTCAAGTTTAACAAACATAAGAAGAGAGAAGAAGAAAAAGAAGAAGGAGAAGCTGAAAAAGAAGTAAAAAGAAAAAAGGTTGAAGTTAACGTTACAACTAATATTTTAACAGAAGTATTTCTTCGGATTTTCCACCCCATTTCATCATGCATGACGAAAAGTATTTCAGTTGGAATTTTAAAATCATTGGATTATTCACCGATTGTTATTTTAAATCATGGAAATAAAATGGTTACATTCACTGAAACTTCTTGGGAATCATTTATGAAACATTTACATCTTTTGGAATGTTATTTGAGTAACAACACATTTGGAAGAAGAACAAGATTAAGTTTATTGGAATCAAATATTGAAGTTGATATAGTGAAACATCGTGGGGGACAAATGGTTCGCTTCAGAGATTTAACTAGACATGATATAAAATTACATTTGACTAAAGAAGAATTTTACACTTTAAGTTGTACTACCGGTCCCGTCACCAGATATTTGAAACAACTAATATTTTCAAGTGCAATAATCAAAGACTATCTAATCGATACATTGGACAGACAACCTTTCGTTCCAATTCCATACGGTCCTGTGGATACTTCAATTTTTAATCGAATACCTCAAGAAGTGGATATGTGGAGACAATTGAACAACTATCACACCAACTTTAATATCGACGAAGAAGCGCAAGAAGTTAAAGAAGAACAATCGTGTTTGTAATACAAGTCAGTTGCTGACGAGACTTCATCATGGACAAACGGGTTTCGTTTTCTAATGCGCCACATATAATGGAAGTTAAAAAAGGTATAATTGAATTTCAAGCTTTTCGAGGAAATGATGGAAATTTTATTATAAAAGAATTAGTAATTTTGGATATGAACACATCTGTAGTTTATCATTACTTATTCAAACCTCCATTACCATTCAATAGACTAACAACTAAAGCGAAAGTTACAAACAAATGGTTGTACAAACATTTTCACAACTTAAGATGGGATGAAGGTTTTATTAATTATAACATGATGCCGCACATTATGAATCATTACTGCAAAGAGTTCAAAACTATCTACACAAGAGGATTGGAAAAAGCTAATTGGATACAATCATTTACAAGCAACGAAGTGATAAATGCAATAATAGATAGAGATTTCCAATGATATTTCAATGAACTTTGTATTTCATCAAAGAGTTTTAAACATCGAAGGTCACAGTGCGCTTTGAAGAATGCCTACCGCTTGAATAATTTCCTTCAACAGAATGGTGGGGGTAATGTCGGTAATAAAAGTGAGAGCGCTACCATGACGCAGCATGAGTATTACTCGAACCTCCGAAGAGACAACATCTCCGACGGACATTATTATTAACAAGAAGATTAACAATAACATCAAGATGGCATCGCAGAACTTTCTTCAAAATTTGGTTGATCAATTCAACGCTCATTCAAAATCAACAATCTTACCGACGAAGAGATGTTCTGAACTAAAAGAAGAAAAACATTACATCATACATACACTCAAGAAGATGGACACTTCAGTTGGTGATGCTATTAATTGCACATTGAGCGAGGCGCCGTATACAGTTGGTGACGAACCGAAGTTTCAAATCTTCCTACCGAAACGGTTTGTACAACTTCTACAAAATGAAGATCTTCGAGTTATTCAACCTGGCGCACTCTATTTAGTTTCACACGGACCGAGTGGAAACAACTCAACTGAACTAACTATTCATGTAACACCTACTACTAACTAGTTTGTACATAACTTTGTAAATATATATGTTTGTAATGGTTTCTCAATAAAGATGATATAAAACAAAAAAAAATAAAAGAAGCAACATATTGTTATGTCTTTGTACATAGCAATATGTTGCTTTTTTTTAAAAATTCCACGGGATGACCTTGACCCAATTTTGTGTGATAATAAAAGTGAAAATCAACTTGTGAAATTCATCAGTCTACGACTACCTTTCGTACCGTACACATCTCGCTCTCTATAACTAAATACAAAACTTCAACATGTCCCTAAAGGTCAAGTGTGCATCTTACGATACCAACACCATTACGAGTTTTGAACAACTTGAAGATTTAACCAACGAAATGCGAGTTTTACTTACCGGTGGTTATCACTTAACTGTTGATGTTAGTGCTACTAATGTAAGGATGTTTACTAAAACAAAATACTGTGATGATGAAGTATTTCTTTCAACACAACCTACAACATCTTCATCACCGACTGGTCAACATAACATCAAGTTCCACAAGTATTACCAATGTTAAATAACTTTTAACAAATAAAACTAAGGAATCACGTGATCAATGTCAAGTTGATAAAAAGGGAATGATACTTGTATAACTAATCATTCGCTTCCCGACTCTCGCTGCGTCAACACCTAATTTTAAAGATGTTATACAGAATGATGATCGAACTTGATGGAAAAATCTATGGAAAAGATTACAACACCGTTGAACAAATGACTGAAGATTTAAATATATTAACTAAAGAAGGATATCAAGCTAAATTAATTTTAAAATTTCCTGAAGTACATCCAAATTTCCTGAAGTACATCCACTATCGACTGAAGAACTTATCGCTATGGCTAAAGCGGAGAGAGAGAAAAAGGCTGAAGAAAACAAACAGAAACAGACAAAGTCTGAAGAAGATAAACAGAAATAAACTTCTTAAGTATAAACATTCCTTACATTAGTAAGGTATAGTTTTTTAAAACTTCGTTTGGATGACCTTGAAATTACCCCCACCACTTTTTGTAGTACATAAAACTGACTATTCAACACTATACACTCTTATTCTTTCACTGGACTCAGCAGCGTCAACATGGAAGAACAAAAGTACAAGTACGAACCTCGTTACTGTTGTGAACAACAGTGTACAGATTTAGGACCAATGATGGTGGACGGGTTAGCTTGCACTAAATGTGAATTTTTTGGATCTTGTTACTGCAAGTGCAAAACAAAACAACTACCGCCACCGGAATTGCGAACTTTCAAATTTTACAAATCAAGATATTTTCATACATGCTGTCCTCAAAGATGTTTCAAATTTCATCCTCTCGATCTAGCTCATTGTCAACGCACCAAGTCTCATCAAGATGATTTTTGTACACATATGATAAAAAGATGTAAATACAGATCAGATTGGTATTCCGATCCTGTAGAACCATCGAATGTGTAATTTCAGTTTTACACTCTTTTTAAAACTTCAATTGGATGACCTTGAGATTTCCCCCCACCATTGGTTTTTTGACTTCCCCCCACCATAAGTCTTTTAGATTTCCCCCACCATTAGTTTAAGTTTTGTATCTTATTGAATCCACCTTTGAATTATTTCACTTCCAACACTCTAACTAACAACATGGGATCGCCTTTCGTCAAGTTTCAACATATAATAACTGACAGAGAAGAATTGGAGGAAATATTTCAAAATTTGCTTTCTGTCATGGATAGATATCCTATGAGATGGATCAGACTTGATGTTCACTATTTACGTCCTCGTGATTCTTCATCATCGAGTGAAGACGAAACAACGACTACTACTTCAGCTAGGATATTTCAATTTTCTTCATCATCGATTGAAGACGAAACAACGCCTACTACTTCAGCTAAGATATTTGAATTGAAAGACGAAGAAGAGGAACTTAGCTATTTACTTGGTCACAAGCTCATGCTCACCGACAAATAAGCGTCCTTCCTAAGCGCCGATCTTCATTCAATCACCGACTCTCGCACGATGAACAACTCTCCGTTGGCACGAATGAATTCTAGTTTCGTTTGCAAGAAATATTTAATACTTTACACGAAATTGTTAGTAAATTTAACACTGTTAAAATGAATCTGGAAATAACTTACGCCTGTCCTATTTGTGATAAGGTTGAAAGTTCTGATGAAGATAGTTTGCTGAATCTTACTCCACTTACACCTCTACAATCAGACACGACAACAACAAGTACGGAAGCAAATGGTGAGCAACCTCCTTCCCCCACCACTTCATTGTGATTCAACTTAACCCCACCACCTCTTTGTAATTCAACTTCCCCCCACCACTTCTTCGTTTAACTAACGTTCCTCGCTTTCACTTCTCATTCCGTCTCCAACATTTGAACTATCAACATCACTTGTTTCAAAATTTCAAACACCAAAAAACAACACTAATGATGGATATGATGGATGAAGTTTCCTTCGTCACAAGGATGGAAGAGGAAAAGATGAAAGAAGAAAAATTGAAATTGGAAATTAAACGTTTGCAATTGGAACGGGAGAACCAACTCGAAATATTACGTTTCTTCAAACATGTCAAGTATGTCATCTGGGGACTCTGCCTGTACCTTATCCTCGTCGTTGGCGTTTGCTTCTACAACTCCGTGTTTCATCACAAGAATTCAACCTGTATTGCACGTTGATTGTATTTGTTTTTGCACATTGATTGTATTTGTTTTTACGAATAAAGTTCAAAACTTAAATCTACCTATCCCGCTATCACCGGATAGTTCAACTCTCAGAACTATTTCCTGTGCTAGCGGGATAGGCTTTTTTAAAACTTACTCGGTATGACCTTGACATACTTTCCGTAACCCAATTATCAAGTTGAATTTCAGTTTTGAACTAACTTTTAATTTATGCATACCTCCCCCTCATTTAATATACGACCGGAAGCTATGTGCCCCGGCAAGTGGCTTCCGGGGCAGCTGACCTGTGCCAGAAGTAACCAAATCTAACTACTTACAGATAATGCTAAAACCACTAAATCTGAAACTTGTCCATATATAATCCCATGACACTTTATAGATACAACTTATCCATCATATTCTCATTCATTTTGATTTTGATATAAGATAGTAAAAACTCAAAACTTACTACTTATTTTCAAGATAAAATAAAGGAAGCAACGAAAAAATCGGTGCTATCTTGAAATAGTTATAAGAATTGAAATATAGTATGGTTTTATTTAATTAAAATAATTTTTTTTACACATATCCGTACAAAACTAATTTTGAACATTAATGCTCAGAACCCTGACATATTGTCTTTACTTCATAGATATAGCTCAACACTGTGATTATAAATCTTGTGAATTTTGAAATAAAATAATAATAGGATAAAACACATTAACTTTTATATTTATAGCTACACTACATTTTTGTGCCACATTTACATAAAATATGTATTAATTCAATTATAATACTGTTTTTATGTATTTATACTAAATTTAGGCACAAATAAAAAAAAATACATATAGTGATGTGATATAGTCCTTATTCTATAAACACAGATTACTCTCTGATCGTTCCCCCTTAAAAACACTTTATTTACAAAAAAAAACAAAAACAAAAAAAACTTGTGCTATTATAAAATAAAAAACTATTAATATTCACTTTTCTTTATTTGTTCTCTGATTTTACATATATGATGAGGAAAGCCAGAACTGCTATATTAAGTTATGATTTCAAGGCTAAATAGAGCTACAACCAAATAAGTGAACCTGTGTACTGAAGAAACGAGAAACATATATTTATGAATAAACAATTTTACACTTCCTTAAACTAACTGTTGCCTGTTTACACTCCACAGATAAGACTCAAATCTCTAATTATAAATAATAACATCTTAAACATAATTATTTTAAAATCTTTTAACGCAATACAATTTACTTCCATAATTAAATAAAATTGTGATATAATGTAGGAAAAAGCTACATATATATCCAATTACGAAACATTTCCATTCATTTAAACTAAATGTAACCCGTTGTTTACTCTATACAGAAGGGTAAAACCTTGAAATCCGAACTTTTGGATATGGAATCCTAATATTTGGTCATTTTTCATATACATTTTAGTACTCCTGCTTTGAGCTTTGTGAATAAAAATCTCAAGATATAACTGATGGCTTGATTTGGACTTTCAACTGATGTAAACTTCCATCCTGACCCTCCACCTTCATGCTCCGGCAGTTTTGTGAACAATTCTTTCACACATTCATTAATAATTTTATTTACATCAGGAGCAAACATCAGAATACGATTTTTTGTTATAAAACCTCTCATTGATATTTCACCATCTGTGTTACTGCATCCAAAACTAAACCAAATTTTACAAAATTAAATCATGATTCTTCTTTTAAGGTTTGTTCAATCAATAATTTTGCCCCCTGTTAAATAGTTTTCCAAATCAAGCTGTACATCATTAATTTTGTGATAACCGTCGTCCTTGTAATGCTGTAGTCCGTAGCTGTATGGTTCCGTCTTTTTCTTTTCCCGTGTCCATCTCCGTGTCTGTGTCCACATTTTTTTTATCTTGGTAGCTAGGTATGTCTTGCTGACAACTAAAGTTTTATTTGTAGCGAGGGCTGTTTCTCAATTTGATCGTATATTTCATTTTTACAGTAAAAACTTGACTGATAAAGGGAGTTGTTAATTGAGTTTTGTTGAAGCTGCTTATAATTTAAGCGAAACCTGTATTTTCGAACAAGATATTTTACAGTGAAACGGGTTTTAGGTTGAAAGAGGTTGTTTTTGGTTTATTTCACTCTGATCCACAGAAAACACAAGCTAAAAATATGGAAAAATAGAAAAAAAGGAAAAGAAAAGAAAACAAAAGAAAAAATTAAAAAACAAAGAAAAAATAAAAAAAACAATAGAATAAAAGAAAAAAATTAAAAAAAACAAAAGAAAAATAGAAAAAAATTCTGGAAAAGCAAATTTTGCGCGCAAAAGAAAACAAAAGAAAAAATTAAAAAACAAAGAAAAAATAGAAAAAACAATAGAAAAAAAGAAAAAAATTGAAAAAAACAAAAGAAAAATAGAAAAAAATTCTGGAAAAGTAAATTTTGCGCGCAAAATTTACTTTTCCTGAATTTTTTTCTATTTTTCTTTTGTTTTTTTCAATTTTTTTCTTTTTTTCTATTGTTTTTTCTATTTTTTCTTTGTTTTTTAATTTTTTCTTTTGTTTTCTTTTGCGCGCAAAATTTGCTTTTCCAGAATTTTTTTCTATTTTTCTTTTGTTTTTTTTTAATTTTTTTCTTTTTTTCTATTGTTTTTTTTATTTTTTCTTTGTTTTTTAATTTTTTCTTTTGTTTTCTTTTCTTTTCCTTTTTTTCTATTTTTCCATATTTTTAGCTTGTGTTTTCTGTGGATCAGAGTGAAATAAACCAAAAACAACCTCTTTCAACCTAAAACCCGTTTCACTGTAAAATATCTTGTTCGAAAATACAGGTTTCGCTTAAATTATAAGCAGCTTCAACAAAACTCAATTAACAACTCCCTTTATCAGTCAAGTTTTTACTGTAAAAATGAAATATACGATCAAATTGAGAAACAGCCCTCGCTACAAATAAAACTTTAGTTGTCAGCAAGACATACCTAGCTACCAAGATAAAAAAAATGTGGACACAGACACGGAGATGGACACGGGAAAAGAAAAAGACGGAACCATACAGCTACGGACTACAGCATTACAAGGACGACGGTTATCACAAAATTAATGATGTACAGCTTGATTTGGAAAACTATTTAACAGGGGGCAAAATTATTGATTGAACAAGCCTTAAAAGAAGAATCATGATTTAATTTTGTAAAATTTGGTTTAGTTTTGGATGCAGTAACACAGATGGTGAAATATCAATGAGAGGTTTTATAACAAAAAATCGTATTCTGATGTTTGCTCCTGATGTAAATAAAATTATTAATGAATGTGTGAAAGAATTGTTCACAAAACTGCCGGAGCATGAAGGTGGAGGGTCAGGATGGAAGTTTACATCAGTTGAAAGTCCAAATCAAGCCATCAGTTATATCTTGAGATTTTTATTCACAAAGCTCAAAGCAGGAGTACTAAAATGTATATGAAAAATGACCAAATATTAGGATTCCATATCCAAAAGTTCGGATTTCAAGGTTTTACCCTTCTGTATAGAGTAAACAACGGGTTACATTTAGTTTAAATGAATGGAAATGTTTCGTAATTGGATATATATGTAGCTTTTTCCTACATTATATCACAATTTTATTTAATTATGGAAGTAAATTGTATTGCGTTAAAAGATTTTAAAATAATTATGTTTAAGATGTTATTATTTATAATTAGAGATTTGAGTCTTATCTGTGGAGTGTAAACAGGCAACAGTTAGTTTAAGGAAGTGTAAAATTGTTTATTCATAAATATATGTTTCTCGTTTCTTCAGTACACAGGTTCACTTATTTGGTTGTAGCTCTATTTAGCCTTGAAATCATAACTTAATATAGCAGTTCTGGCTTTCCTCATCATATATGTAAAATCAGAGAACAAATAAAGAAAAGTGAATATTAATAGTTTTTTATTTTATAATAGAACAAGTTTTTTTTGTTTTTGTTTTTTTTTTGTAAATAAAGTGTTTTTAAGGGGGAACGATCAGAGAGTAATCTGTGTTTATAGAATAAGGACTATATCACATCACTATATGTATTTTTTTTTATTTGTGCCTAAATTTAGTATAAATACATAAAAACAGTATTATAATTGAATTAATACATATTTTATGTAAATGTGGCACAAAAATGTAGTGTAGCTATAAATATAAAAGTTAATGTGTTTTATCCTATTATTATTTTATTTCAAAATTCACAAGATTTATAATCACAGTGTTGAGCTATATCTATGAAGTAAAGACAATATGTCAGGGTTCTGAGCATTAATGTTCAAAATTAGTTTTGTACGGATATGTGTAAAAAAAATTATTTTAATTAAATAAAACCATACTATATTTCAATTCTTATAACTATTTCAAGATAGCACCGATTTTTTCGTTGCTTCCTTTATTTTATCTTGAAAATAAGTAGTAAGTTTTGAGTTTTTACTATCTTATATCAAAATCAAAATGAATGAGAATATGATGGATAAGTTGTATCTATAAAGTGTCATGGGATTATATATGGACAAGTTTCAGATTTAGTGGTTTTAGCATTATCTGTAGGGTAAAAATCGGTAAAATTAAAGTTTGAATAAATAAAACCAATTTTATAGTTAAATGTAAGTAGCGATTTTATTAACTTAATGGTAGCTCTGATTTAGTACTACCTAAATAAAGGTCTTAAAACCAGTATATATTGTATGTTTTAACTTCATTATTATATTTTTTATGGTTCAAAATCGGTTTATTAACACGTTAGTTTGAAGTAAAAAAACATGTTAAATATAATATTTAGGCAAATATTTTTTCCATTTTTTTTGCATATATAAGGCTTTTACTCTATTTAAAGGTAGCACTGATTCGGTGACACCAGCATTTGTATCTTAAACACAAGTGTTTATTGGATTGTTTCTTCATTATTTGTAAACAAAAACAAATAGTTTTGACATTTTCTATATTAACCTATAACTATAAAGTATAAACAGGTTAATTGTAGTATTCAGATAAAAATCCTTTTCACTTTTACATATATGAAGCTAATTAGGTGCTACCTAAATATAGGTCTTAAAACCAGTGTTTATTGTATTTTTAGTTGAAAGCCTTTTCCCTTTATATCTATTTACACTGATTGGATGCTACCTTCAAATTGTGTATAATCTAAGAGTTTATTGCATTTTTTGTTTTACTATTTTGTAAAGTAACACTTATTTGATGCTATCTTTATTTCTTTTTTCTAGCTTCATTAATTACAAGACTTATACTTTTGTATATCAATTATATATATACATTCCATCGATTTCATCTATAATTATTATTAGTAAAACATGAAATGTTTTGCTACAACATTTATAAATTGTATGTATTTAAAATGCTTTAAATTTGTTTAATTTAAACTGTTTGTTACAATTTTTTTAAATAAAAGTTATTTCTATAAATAGCTGTGAATACATTAAAAAAATAAATAAATAACAAATCCATGTGGTTTACAAGATATTAGTTGTACACCTCTTAGCGTTACCCAGAAAACACCACGAGGAGGTGGGTGTACGTCGTTTTCCACACATGCACACACATACACATGGTTTACGGGTCTTTTAGTCAACCGCGCCAGTGACCTTCACTCAAACCAGACTTTTCAAAGGAGTAGCCAAAGTAAATACCTTAACTTCTCAATCTGATAAGTCTCACATTCACACATACATTCATACAGTTTATTCATTAAGAACAATTTTAACAATATTTACAAAATTATGGGGTGTCAATATGTTATTTAAAGAAGATTCATAATGCATACCATAATCATGCATAACCTCCTTAGCTTTATTCAGTATATTTATACTGTTTGGTACAGAATATCTTGTAAGACTTGGTACAAAACAATCTTTCTTAGCTTTCTTCAATGCTCTTTTAAATCGTCTTCTTTCTGTACGAATACACTTGTACTCAATTACTCCATACTTTTCATAGTATGTGTTTTTTTCCAGTACACAAAAGATATGTTTTAAGTCCATATCATCAGGCATAACAGCGACCTTAGGCATTTGATCAACTAACGTTTCAATTAGTTTTTGATTATTTGCCAACACTTTATGTAAGGAGTGAGTCAACTTAAGGTTTTCTCTTTTAATTTTATACTCTCCATACTTGCGAATTGATGGTAGGATTTCTTCAAACACCCAATCTTGAAAGCGTTTAGCTATTTTCATCTTAGACGATATAATTAAGGAATATAAACCTGGTTCATTTATGAATACGGTTCTTTCTTGAAAATTATAGGGTAAAACCGAACTAGTCCCATTTATATCCTTACGCAACTTTTTATATTTTTCCTTCACTAGATCATGTATTGCTTTTTGCGGTCTTTTGTATTCTAGAATCTCTGATATATCATTAGCCTTAAACCATGGATTGTTTTCACGATCAAATAATACAGCTACGAGCTTATTATCAAACATGTAACACTGCAGTGCAGACATAGTGAAGTCGTTTATTTTTCTATTTACTTTCAATATTAATTGAATATTACAAAATAGCATACAGATTTAAATATCCGGAAAAACCGAAATTGTGAATAAGCTGTTCACTTGGCAAATGTTCACCAAACAATGAAGTACGTGGTTAACCGAGCTGCTTATATACCCGATGAAGATGGGGAAAAACCTGCGCGTACACAATTCTATGTTTTATTTTAATCATTTCTTGTGAAGATTCGTCAATAATAAGGGACACGCTCAACAAACAACTTTTATAAATGCTGAAGCGCAACTGCGCGTGCAAAAATAAGGGAAAGTGCTGCACATACACAGTAATATGATAAATTTGAATTTTTTGACAATTTTCTGAATAATGTATCTAAACTGATTATTAACACATCTTACATTAATGTCCTATTTATATTCATTTAGTGGATTGAACTTAAAAATATTAGCTTTACATATATGTGCTACAAATGATTTTTTTTAACATCAAAACGACGTTTGCTTGACTAAAAGACAAATGTTCAAAACAATAATAAAATTAAATACAGAACTAATTAGGTTAAAATTTACACATAAAAGACACTATTAAAATTGTACATTAAAGGTAGCAACAAAACGGTGGTCCAATATCTGGCTAAAAATAGAAATTCCTATATCACCATTCAATTAGTAACAAAAGTTTTGTTAAGAATTCACATAGATAAAAAATATATTTATTGGTTTGGCCTTAAAACATTACTTAAAAGTGTTGTTTAAAAACCTATAGCAAAATTTTACATATAGAAATAGAACATCAAAGGTAGCACCAAAGTGGTGCTATCTTTAAGTAGTAACATTTAAATAGGTTAAGCTCAATTAAAAGTTTCAAAATAAAGTTTAAGGTTAAAACTAAAAATTTTTTTTAAAAACCTATTGCAAAATTTTACATATGAATTTAGTACATGAAAAGTAGCACCAAAGTGGTGATATCTTTAAGTAGCAACATTTAAATGGGTTGAGCCCAATTAGAAGTTTTCGAATCACGTTTAAGGTTAAAACTAACGATTTGTTAGAAATTCACGCAGATAAAAACATATTTGATCGTTTGACTTTAAAGCAATACTTAAACGTGTTGTTTAAAAAACCTGAAGAAACATTTTGCATATAAATATACTACATCAAAGATAGCACTAAAACAGTGCTACGTTTAAGTAGCAACATTTAATAAATGGGTTAAGCTCAATTAGAAGTTTTCCAAATCAACTTTAATGGTGAAACTCAAGTTTTGTTAAGAATTTATACATACATAGACATATCTAGTAGTTTTACATCAAACCAAAACTTAAAAGTGTTGCTTAAAAACCTAAAGAAAGTTTATCATATAAAATTCAATATAAAATAATACATCAAAGAAACCACAAAAACGATGCTAAATTTATCAATGGATTTAATCCAGTTAGAAGTCTCCAAATTACCTTAATCGTTAAAACTAAGGTTTTGTTAAGAATTTACATATATACACACATCTATGGTAGTCTGTCCTTAAACCAATAATTAATAGTGTTCCTTGAAAACCTAGAGAATTTTTTCCATACACCATTCTATAAAAATAGTAAATCGAAGGTAGCACAAAAACGGTGCTACCTTTAATTGTAGCTATATGTACACACATACCATGTCTGACGATAATTGGATCAACCACTTCTAAAATGTACGATATTTAAGTTTTGCCCCTTAATTTTTTTGGATGCACCACGCCACGCAATGGTAAACAATTAATGTTTACTCATACCAGCCTACATACCAAATAAGAAGTTAATCGGTCTAGCCACTCATGAGATATACAATATTTAAATTTTGCCTCTTCATTTTTTGAATGCACCCCGCCACGCAATGATAAACATTTAATGTTTAATCATAACAACCTACAAACCAAGTAAGAAGTTTATCGGTCCAGCCAATCCTGAGATATACAATATTTAAGTTTTGCCCCTTCATTTTTTGGATGTACCCCGCCACGCAATGGTAAACATTTAATGTTTACTCATCCCAACCTATATACCAAGTAAGAAGTTAATCGGTACAGCAACTCCTGAGATATACAATATTTAAGTTTTGCCCCTTCATTTTTTGGATGCACCACGCCACGCAATGGTAAACAATTAATGTTTACTCATACCAGCCTACATACTAAATAAGAAGTTAATCGGTCTAGCCACTCATGAGATATACAATATTTAAATTTTGCCCCTTCATTTTTTGGATGCACCCCACCACACAATGGTAAACATTTAATGTTTAATCATACCAACCTACAAACCAAGTAAGAAGTTTATCGGTCCAGCCAATCCTGAGTTATACAATATTTAAGTTTTGCCCCTTCATTTTTTGGATGCACCCCGCCACGCAATGGTAAACATTTAATGTTTAATCATACCAACCTACATACCAAGTAAGAAGTTAATCGGTCCAGCCACTCCTGAGATATTCAGTATTAAGGTTTTGCCCCTTCATTTTTTGGGATGCACCCCGCCACGCAATGGTAAACATTTAATTTTTACTCATACCAACCTACATACCAAGTAAGAAGTTAATCAGTAAAGCCACTCCAGAGATATACAATATTTAAGTTTTGCCCCTTCATTTTTTGGATGCACCCCGCCACGCAATGGTAAACATTTGAAGTGTACTCATACCAACCTATATACCAAGTAAGAAGTTAGGCGGTCCAGCCACTGCTGAGATATACAATATTTAAGTTTTGCCCCTTAATTTTTTGGATGCACCCCGCCATGCAATGTCAAACAATTAATATTTACTCATACCGACCTACATACCAAGTTAGAAGTTTATCGGTCGAGCCACTCCTGAGATATACAATATTTAAGTTTTGCCCCTTCATTTTTTGGATGCACCCCGCCACGCAATGGTAAACATTTAATGTTTACTCATGCCAACCTACATACCAAGTAAGAAGTTAATCGGTAAAGCCACTCCTGAGATATAAAATATTTAAGTTTTGCCCCTTCATTTTTTGGATGCACCCCGCCACGCAATGGTAAACATTTAAAGTTTACTCATACCAACCTATATACCAAGTAAGAAGTTAATCGGTCTAGCCACTCCTGAGATATACAATATTTAAGTTTTGCCCCTTCATTTTTTGGATGCACCCCGCCATGCAATGTCAAACAATTAATATTTACTCATACCAACCTACATACCAAAGAAGAAGTTTATCGGTCCAGCCAATCCTGAGATATACAGTATTAAAGTTTTGCCCCTTCATTTTTTTGATGCAACCCGCCACGCAATTATAAACATTTAATGTTTACTCATACCAACCTACATACCAAGTAAGAAGTTAATCGGTCCAGCCACTCCTGAGATATACAATATTTAAGATTTGCCCCTTCATTTTTTTGATGCATCCCGCCTTGCAATGCCAAACAAATAATATTTACTCATACCAACCTACATACCAAGTAAGAAGTTTATCGGTCCAGCCAATCCTGAGATATACAGTATTTAAGTTTTGCCCCTTCATTTTTTTATGCACCACGCCACGCAATTATTAACATTTAATGTTTCCTCATACCAACCTACATACCAAGTAAGAAGTTAATCGGTCCATCCACTCCTGAGATATACAATATTTAGGTTTTGCGCCTTCATTTTTTTGGATGCACCCCGCTACGCAATGGTAAACAATTAATGTTTACTCATACACACCTAAATGCCAAGTAAGAAGTTTATCGGTCCAGCCAATCCTGAGATACACAATATTTAAGATTTGCCCCTTCATTTTTTGGATGCACCCCGCCACGTAATGTTAAACATTTAATGTTTACTCATACCAACCTACATACCAAGTAAGAAGTTAATCGGTCCAGCCACTCCTGAGATATACAATATATAAGTTTTGCCCCTTCATTTTTTGGATGCACTCCGCCACGCAATGGTAAACATTTAATGTTTACTCATACACACCTACATACCAAGTAAGATGTTTATCGGTCCAGCCATTCCTGAGATACACAATATTTAATATTTGCCCCTTCATTTTTTGGATGCACCTTGCCACGCAATGGTAAACATTTAATGTTTATTCATACCAACCTACATAAGAAGTAAGAAGTTTATCGGTCCAGCTAATCCTGAGATACACAATATTTAAGTTTTTCCCCCTCATTTTTTTATGCACCCCGCCACGCAATGGTAAACATTTAATGTTTACTCATACCAACCTACATACCAAGTAAGAAGTTAATCGGTCCAGCCACTCCTGAGATATACAATATTTAAGTTTTGCCCCTTCATTTTTTGGATGCACCCCGCCACGCAATTATAAACATTTAATGTTTACTCATACCAACTTACATACTAAGTAAGAAGTTAATCGGTCCAGCCACTCCTAAGATATACAATATTTAGGTTTTGCCCCTTCATTTTTTGGATGCACCCCGCAACGCAATGGTAAACAATTAATGTTTACTCATACACACCTACATACCAATATATAGTTGGTATTGTTTACTCATACCAACCTACATACCAAGTAAGAAGTTAATCGGTCCAGCCACTCCTGAGATATACAATATTTATGTTTTGCCCCTTCATTTTTCGGATGCACCCCGCCATGCAATGGTAAACAATTAATGTTTACTCATACACACCTACATACCAAGTAAGAAGTTTATCGGTCCTACCAATCCTGAGATACACAATATTTAAGTTTTGCCCCTTCATTTTTTGGATGCACCCCGCCACGCAACGGTAAACATTTAATGTTTATTCATACCAACCTACATACCAAGTAAGAATTTAATCGGTCCAGCCACTCCTGAGATATACAATATTTAAGTTTTGCCCCTTCATTTTTTTGATGCACCCCGCCACGCAATTATAAACATTTAATGTTTACTCATACCAACCTACATACCAAGTAAGAAGTTAATCGGTCCAGCCACTCCTGAGATATACAATATTTAAATTTTGCCCCTTCATTTTTTGGATGCACCCCGCCATGCAATGGTAAACAATTAATGTTTACTCATACACACCTACATACCAAGTAAGAAGTTAATCGGTCCAAACACTCCTGAAATATACAATATTTAAGTTTTGCCTCTTCATTTTTTGGATGCACCCCACCACGCAATGGTAAACAATTAATGTTTAATTATACCAACCTACATACCAAGTAAGAAGTTAATCCATAATGCTATTTAAAAGATATAAAATAAAACTGTTTTGCGCCTTCATTTTTTGGATACCTCGTGCCATTCATTTGTAGACACCAAATAAGTGTACACTCATACTTATAAATACAAATGCCTATTGACTCAAACGTAAAGCCCTACGCTAGCGAAGGGCAATAATAATGTTAATTTTAGGTTTTTTTATTCTTGGACAGTTTGACCTTAGATCTGGAAAGTTATTTTTAGCATTTAATTACTTGTTAACATTACATGTATACAAATACCAAGTTTGAAGTAAATACATATTGCCATTCAAAAGATATAAAATAAAACTTTTTTGCGCCTTCATGTTTTGGATACCTTTTGCCATGCATTTGTAGACAGCAAGTAAATGTACACACATACCAAGCATGAAGTTAATACATTGAGCCGTTCCTAAGATATGGAATTTCAAAGTTTTGCCCCTTCATTGCCCCTTCATTTTTTAGATGCAACCCGCAACTTTTTTGTTAATTTTTTAATTATGGGAACCCACCCCCTGGGGGTACCTCTACTGCGTAGTAGGTAGTTTTTTAGGTTCCCCGGACCCCTAGGACGCATCGTTTTCGAGATATTAGCGATTTTTATGTTTTTAAGCTGAAGTTTGCATGTTATTCACTTTATATAGTACTGTATGCGTCGTATATAGTATGATAACGTTGTTAGTTGCTTAACAGCTTCTAGCCATTGATTTTATGTGCTGTATAGCCAACATTTTTGGGTTTTATTCACTTTTTATAGTATAGCCTTGGACACATTTCATATAGTATAACTAGATTAGAAATATTTAACATTATAGTCATTGATGTTTATTAAATAGTAAAGTAGCATTTTCATTTTATACAGTGTAACCGTTCATTATATACATTTTACATTATAGCCATTGATGCAGAGAACTAGTCACAGGTACATTTCATATAGTATAAGCGTTGATTATTTAACATTATATTCATTGATATTTTGTATAGTATAGCGGTGAATGCATTTCATATAGTATAAGCATTGATCGCGTATATTTAACGTAAAGTCATCAATGCATAATTTATAGTACAGTCTTGGGAACATTTCATATAGTATAACTAGATTTAACATTATAGTCATTGGTGTATATTAAATAATATTGTAGAGTTTTCATTTTATATAGTGTAACCGTTGATTATGTACATTTGACATTATAGCCATTGATGCAGAGAACTAGTCACAGGTACATTTAATATAGTATAAGCGTTGATCATGTTTATTTAACATTATATTCATTGATATTTTGTATAGTATAGCGGCGAATGCATTTCATATAGTATAAGCATTGATCGCGTATATTTAACGTAAAGTCATCAATGCATAATATATAGTATAGCCTTGGACACATTTCATATAGTATAACTAGATTTAACGTTATAGTCATTGGTGTATATTAAATAATATTGTAGAGTTTTAATTTTATATAGTGTAACCGTTGATTATGTACATTTGACGTTATAGCCATTGACGGTGAGAACTAGCCACAGGTACATTTCATATAGTATAACTGTTGATTAGTGAATGACATAAGTTGGTTGATTTTATATAGTGTATTGCAGCCATCTTTGGGTTTTATTCACTTTTTATAGTATAGCCCACAGCATTTCATATGTTCTTGTTCCGGGCGATCCAGGTGTTCTTGTTTTATAGTGAATGACGTAAGTTGGTTGATTTTATGTACTGTATTGCCTACATTTTTGGGTTTTATTCACTTTTTATAGTATATACCCCAGCATTTCATTTGTTCTTGTTTTATAGTGAATGACATAAGTTGGTACGACTGCGAGGAAATTTGGGAAATTGCAGGGTATTTTGGGGAATTTCAGGGTAATTTGGGTAATTCGTGGGGATATTTTGGGGTAAACTGGGTGCAGCCATAACACGTGCTACTATCTGTTGGAGAAACAGTGAACTAGCTGCAGCCCTAGTACATGCTGAACTCTGGTGGAGGAATTTTGAACTTGCCGCAGTCGTAGTACGTGCTGCACTCTTGTGGACAAGAAGCGAACCACAGGCACAATATTATCAGACACATTTACACCACCTTTCACCAAGTACCTCGGTGGCTATGAGGTAAAGCGCTGGCCTCAAACGCCAGCGGGCCGGGTTCGAATCCTACCCTCGCCTATGATAAATTTTATTCTTAAACTCTATCCCCTCCAACCTTCCCCGTCACCTTCCCCTCGCCAGCTTGCACCTGGTTAATTTATGGGCCAATTAGCGACGTCCTCCACCTCCTCATTTAATATCTAATCTAACCGACCGGAAGCTGTGTGCCCCGGCGCATGGCTTCCGGGGCAGCTGACCTGAGCCAGCGGTAACCAAAACACACTACTCATTTATAGTGTGTCTTTTTAGATTAAAATAAAATCACCACTTTATTAAAAAAAAGTGTGATTTGAAAAAAAATCAATCATTTATGAAAAAAAAGATTCCATTAAAAGTTATTTGGGAACGTGCGTGCTCTGATCTCATTGCGAGTTCCCAAACGCAGTGCACCGATTCAATTGACCTATTGCATAACGTAACCCATCGAAGTGGCCGGGTCAGAGCTTGGCTATGGGCGGGGGGGGGGGGGGGAGCTTGGCTAGTGAAAGGATCCCGGTCCATCTGCTACGCCGGCCACATGAATAATTGAAACCGATAAGCCAAGAAAAGATTGCTGCAGTTCATCACATGTGGACGCAATTCTCAGTGGACACGAGATCGGCCAGTTTATCTTAAACGTTGGGGTGTTGGTAGCCTGTGAAAAACAGATTTTCCGTCCACAAAGAAGAAACTTTGTTTTGTTTTCAAAAGTCTCAATCATATTCGAGTAACCTTTCCTTGTTTTGAAATTCAAATCCGCCTAACTTTTTTGTCAGACAACAAAGACAAATTTAGCTACAAAGATCAAATTTTTTATAAAGTTTTCGTTTCCAATTTTCGAAAAACCTTACAAGTCATTGAATATTTATTTTTTAACGTACACATTTTTTCTGTAATTAAAATATAAAACCTTTTACCTCTAAAATGAAAACATGCTTCAGATGCAGTAAAATTTGATATTTCAAACATTTCCTTTTAAAGAAAGGGTACTTCAGTGTACAGTACATCTTTAAATTGGTTTTTATTTTTAATTTTAATACATTTTAGTCATTTTGATTGATATCTGATGACCTGGCTTGTTGTATATAAAATTAAGTATGTGTATATTTTTTAGCATTTGTTTTAGATTTTGATATTTTTTGTGCTATTACTTTATAGTCCACTAACAACAATGATATTTGATTTTATTTAAAAATATTCCCTAAGAATTATTGGCAAATTGTAAGTCGAAGTTATAAAAGTTACAAAATATTTCAGTTGAAAATAACGAAAACAAATGTGAAAATTTTAATATATTAAATCAAAGCCATGCGATTATTCTGAAATAGGCTCTATTACTATTCAAATACATGTGTCACAGATGTTTAAGCAAATTGATTGCACACTTTTTGATTTAAATTGTTATTGTACAATATTAAATACCTAAAGTTCGTAAGGTTAACTACCAAGCTCTTTTTTTTAGTAGTACGTCTTTTAAAATACACACTTTGCATTACCTGCAGACACAATATCCAGACAATGGTTATCTTTCTTAGGAAGTAAGAAATTAATCATACTTAAAGGTACAAGGTAAAGCTAATTTAAGCAAATCATCGTAAAAATACATGGTTGTGCATTTTCTACACACCAAAGAATCTTTCCTCATACTACAACATATTTGTTTCTTCTAGCTAGTATTAAGTAGTAAAAACACATATCTTACAACCTCCGAGCATTGGAGGTTAAGGTCGGTTTAAGGAATGCTTTAATAAGTGGTATTTGTGGATCGCATTTACGGTTTTTATAAAAGTAAACTATGTATTTCTCGTTATATCTAAGTTGATAATTGTCATATTATTTGAAATAGAGAGGCATCATATATAGGCATACCTTGAGCGCATGTCTGTTATCATATTTGCACTAATAAATATTTTTAAATATTATTTACGATAGTGATGATATAAGTACAACTTTACGTCCTTTCTTACCTAAGATGTAAGTAATGTTTTCGAACCTAAGTTCGATAATGATATATTTATTCTCCCTGCAACTTAATTTGATAGACGTTGACCGCTAATTTGACCAATTTTGTAAGTTATAAAGCAATTCCCTCACTTACTATTATAGCCCAAAGTAATTTAAAAATACAAAATTCACACAATTAAGTTTTTTATATTTATAATCAGAATAATTCAATATCGATTTCCATTGGCATGAATAATATTACATAATATTAGACTTCGATTACAGTGACGCTATTCATCTTATTCAAATACTAATTTTAAAATGTATTCATCCACCACAGCATTTTTTCTGACTCACCCTTATAAATATATATCTCACTCCAACACCTGGACTGCCTCGGTCCCGATAGCCTCGGTAGCCAGCCCCATCGGCCCAGATGCATGTAATGGCGCCATTGGATGCGCGGCGTTGCGGTTCTAGCCTGTAATGGCTAATAGCTAATGGCCATCTCGTGTAATACCGCTTATTAGGTGGTAACTCAGGCTTACGGTGGGGGCAACTTTGTATTGCTAGCGCTCGACCTTAAATGCGGCTTTTGATAAGGAAAATCCGTAGGGTTTATGGGAATGAATTTGATATTTCACTGACTTGTTGAAACTTGTATGCGTGTGTGTTTTTTATTTATATTTAATACTAATAGATGATATTAATGACTGTTAATATTAACATTAACCATTTTTACCAGTAACAATAGACTAAGTTGTTAAAACAGTCTTGTCATAATGTGAATGACTGCAGAAAATTTGAAAATACCTTTTATCTACACCCGTTGCAATAAGCACTAATTATTATACTAAAATAACCATAAAGTATTAAACCGAATTCAAACCCGCTGCACAAGTAGGTCTGGAACGTACAGGTTTCGCATGAAATCACAGATTCTAGAAAAGTGACGAAAGTACTCAGCTTTTAAAAATGTACTACTTAGTGGTTTCACTAAAAACTAATCAATTCGCACATCAGCTGGCTGTTCCATTACTATTCATGTTTGGTTTCTGTATGTGCCTAACCTAAAAAATGGTGATCAACTGAGAACGACAGTTAGGTCAAGCAACATCAGTGTGGCCAAGGAATCTAAAATAAAATAAAGAGAAGGTAGGGGTCAAGACATGCAACACCCTCTATGCACCAGGTGTTCTTTTGCACCTATGACGTCACCATTTACTAATACTGGTAGTGATAATGATGACGTCATAGGTGCAAAAGAACATCTGGTGCATAGAGAGCATTGCATGTTTTGACCCCTACCTTGTCTTTATTTATTTTAGATTCCTTGCGCGTGGCTATGTTTTTGATCTCTTGTGACCTAAAGGAATTCATAATGCAGCCGTTGCATAAACTATTAGAACGTTGAAGATATTTTTTTTTTCAAATGTTGTTCTCAGATGACACATAATAACCCCTAAAACCGAATTAATATTCGATATTCAAGATTATTTTGATTACTATTCAATCAACAAATATGAAAGACATAAATAAACAACGATATAGCTATTGGCCGAAACAAAACATTATTGTAAACTGAAGTGTAATTGTCAAACCGCGTTTGAAATAAATATATGAAAAAGCAATGGTTTATAGGTAGGTGAAAATTAAATCATAACTCTTTTCAACATTCCAAATATCAAGGCTCTATTGTAGGCGGGAACCATAATTTTAGATTCACAACTCAATCATTATCTAAAGGTCTAATAATGATTCATCCCTACAGCTCCGACAAAACCACCAATTTTGCAATGCTTTGTCGTGATGTCTGACCATTTCGTATGCCAAATTCTAACAATGATCGGAGTTTTGGGACTCATGCCCAGCACTCGTGTCGTCGTGGTCACGATTGGTAAACCCGTATTTCAGTGGGGGTGATGGGAGGGGGGTTGAATTATGGTGGGAATATTGCGCTCAACCGAGTACAGACAGTTGTGATGTCTTTCTTGCGATCTACTTCTCACATTCAACCAAATCAATTTTTCGTTGATTCTGTTCGGTACATTTTTAGTAAAACAACGATTTTTTTCCCAAGGCATTTCTTTTTTGGGTTATTATTTAATGATCCTGTATAAATAACTAGCTTATCTTAGAGAGTAACAAAGCTGCACAAAGATCACACCCATTTCACACTCATCCTTCATTCGTGTTTGAAATAAAATACGTTCTTGTAGCGTCGGTGTATTAAATTTGATTAATTTATCGAATTATTGGATAGAATAATTCCATAGTAAACCTGATTCTGTTGTAATGAAAATTTATGAACATAAAGTAATAATGCATTAAAAATAAAAAATATTAACATCCAATAACATAATATTATGCAATTAGTGGGACAGATATCCATTAAATACAATTTTAGAACATGACATATCGCTAGCCTAACGGTTAGCGTCTTGGACTTCGATTCAAGAGGTCACGGTTCCGATTCTCGGGTTGTACACCATACTTTGATGGGTCTGGAGCGTTTTCCCTCGAAAATTTTTCTGGTACTGTGTGAATCCCTTTAAGTAAAATGCCTCTGGCGTAGATAAAAAAATCACCTGAGGTTTGGATGGTAATTAAAGGTTATGTTTTGTCTTCTGATTTCATAATATATTGATTCAATTCATAAGGAATGTTATAGACTCAAGTGATGTAGTAGGTTAATCTAGCAGCAAAATTAGTGGAATTTCAGAATTCTAGTATTACCTTCTCTTTACTCGGGTTTACAAAATCCAGGATTACTATACTAAATAAATATACTATTAATTTCGAAGACGAAATTTAAATGTAAATTACCACCATTAAATACTCGTAATGGCTGAGAAATGGCTGTTTTGGAATAACCATTCGGTTAAAACTTAGCAAAACTAACTGAATATTATTGTGAAGAAAGAGTCGATTCCATCAGTAAAAATATTGGAATACAATACAGTTAAGGAAAAAATAGGTTCGATGTTTAGAGATCCAAAGAAACATAATTTTTATGTAAAAAAAACCCTATTTCACATAAAAATTTTTAACATACCAATTAAATTAGGAGAACAAATTTATAATATTATTTATGAATTAATCGATAAAAAAATCTTCAGGTGGGTTTCTTCTTATCCACTTATCCATCAAGATTCAGTAATAAAAGCAAGGTTTTTGCAAGAATCTCAAAGGAATCCATCATCAAGAATTCAGCAGCGCCAGATTATGCCTCTGACCCGTGATTACTTTGCAAATGCGGCTCTATATCTCGCGGAATCCACGTTGCAGAAGACATAATGACGTATGAGTCAGGGCCCCGCCGCGATGCTAGCTAGGGGTCGATCCACTTCCAGTAATAACCTCGCATCTCATTCTCGCTGCAATACCCACGATGGCCGCTCTTGCATCAGCAAATTGTCAGATTTCCTCAAATCTGGAACCAGTGTGTTCTAGTTTAGAGGGGGCTTTTGAAACAGTATATTGCCTGATGTAAGACAAGAGTGTGCATGGATTTTAATATTTATGACTTGTTTGCTGGAAATGTCTAGGACTTGTTAATAGGCACTCGAGAGGAACGAAAATAAATTATGAATATTACATTCCAAGAGAAATGTATTAACCAAAGTCTGATATCTTCACTACAAGTAAGCCTACATAAGTGATTATCATGGTATCTAAACATATTTTGATGCCCGATCAAGAGTCGATATTTTTCACAAACAAATAAATATTGTGTGACAATCAGTTAATATCAATACTTTAAACATAGTTTAAGAATTTACTATTGATATTTTATTGGTAATTTTAATACAATAGTAGATCTTGGTAGATAATGACCAAGATCTAACAATATTAAGTTACATGTGTGAAAATCCAACAGGTGAAAATTTGTTTTGTTTTGTAAATGTATTTATTTTCCGACAAACTCTCTATAGTAAGATGCACGAAAATAGTCCGATGGAAAATTTAACAGCTGTGTCCCCTCTCACCCCCTCTCGCCCTGCAATATTGTCATTTGTGGTTATGTTTACCATGTGTAATACGTTATAAAAGTGTGTTTCAGAATAAATTTGGCAACAATGTATCGACTCTCATCGGACTATTTTCGTGAATCTTACCAGTGCATATAACATGAGCATCACGTAAACATTGATGAGCAAAGAGCCGACGACAGACAGTAGTATGATAGCTTACATGATATCCGATGAAGGTCTATAGGACGATCACATTCAGGCCGTTGTTGATCTTGCCAGAATATCAAGATATTTATTTTTGATTTTATTAATATCCCAAGAATGTCGCACTGGTTTCCAATATAGTATTAAAAACTACAAGAAGCCACTGTCTAACCTTTATACCACAATTTTTTACGCCGGTATAACCAAAAAGTCCATCCAAGCCTTTTGTTATGCAATTGGTATCGCTCTAATATGCATGAACTGAATAACTTTGTAACTAAATTCAATTGAAAACCATACATGGAAGGAGGTTATACTGAAAACAATTTTTTCAGTCAAACAATGACATTTATTTGCAAAATTATATACAATGGTAAAAAACAATCATATTAACATAATATACACAGTCAATACCCGTTATATGCTTACGTTTAATAAATCTGAACACAAACACAACAATACGTAATATCACCATTATAATGACTAAATATTGAGCAAATATGACTAATATGAAATAGTATATTAAAAAAGAATTTACAAAAAACAGTTACAAGATAAAAACATGGTAACATACAGTGGATAAGTCATGTTATGTAACTTAATGGTAAATACATATTGAAAAAATCGTTAAATGGTAACACATTGTATAGCTTGATGTAAATGGTACGCCAGTTTCCAGTCATTGGTTGATCAGTATCCTCCCGGTTTTGGGTATGAGTATCCTCCAGCGCCCCTGCCGGCGCCACCAAAAGCTGCAGCGCCACCGGCTCTGTAACCTCCGGCCCCACCGAACGCGCCACCAGCGGCGCCACCACGGTAACCACCTCCGGCGCCCTTGAAACCAGCGGCGCCTCCATATCCAGCTCCAGCGCCTCCGGCGCCTCCAGCTCCACCATAGGCTCCAGCACCACCTGCGCCACCATACGCTCCAGCGCCACCGGCGCCACCATACGCGCCAGCACCACCGGCACCACCGTATCCACCAGCGGCACCTTCCCCTCTGCAAAGAAAAACAAAATATTATTTTACCATAAACTATTTGAAATTCTGTATAAGTTCAGATTTGAGTACGTTGAGGAACTTTAAAGATGAATTAGAGGGGTTATTGGAATCATAACCCCAGAAGTGCCAGAAAAAACTGAGTTTGGATTCAGAATAAAAATTTTGCGATCAATTCATTACGAATATGTTTAGTTTACTTCTAAAAGGAATTATGTATGTGGAAGAGTATTTACTTCTGATATATTTTTGTGAAATCTATTTAAAATATGCTATTTAATAAAACAGCTCCTATGTTTCTAACTTGATTGGTTATTTACTTATTTAAGGTTAAAATGTGTTCAATGATTTATAACAACCCTGTATAGGCCTACTATAATTATCAGATAAGGCTATTTAAACTTATAAAATGTACCAAAACATCTGGGCTAAAACGACAACCAACCTAAGTAGAAAGCAATGCTTTGTCTAATTGATTAGGCCTATACTTTTAAGCTTTCCTATAACTAGATGTACCAAAAAAGTTTCTGGTAAAAAAATATCAAAGTAAACGTGGATTACAAATTTAATGAACAGATCATAAAATTATAAAATTCATTAAAAATGCGTATTATATCTGTTGTTATTATTGTTGGGATTTTGTTATTTCTGATTGGTATGTTTTTTGGCGAGGTTTCTTTAGTTACGAATGTTTTTGGGGGTGTTTCGTTAACATTAGTATGATAATTGTTTTATTGTATCGTGTCTGTGTTTCATGTTATTTTTAAATACCTAAAAAGTCCCAAAATTACAATCTAAATAGGTGAGTGAGACCTAAGAAATACAGTCATAATGATTTTTAAAATTTTTAAGTCTTCATTATATTGTGAGGAAACTTAGTGATACAACGGAAACATCCCTTACCGGTAACTGCCATCGTCGTATATCCCGGCAGCCTCGTCGGCCGCGTTCTTCGCCAGGGACTCGAGGATCTCCGGGGGGATGGGCGGGGGTGTGGGCAGGTGGGCGCCCTGGGGCACGAAGCCGTTCTCGTCAGCCGTGTAGTACAGCGAGATCTGCTGACCCTCGGGGGAGGTGTAGGAGAACGAGCCCTTCGCCGACTCTCCGGGGCCTTCGGGTGCTGAGGGGTTCACGTAGCCTTCCTCCTGCGCGTTGATTCCGTTGCCGGATTCGTATCTGGTAGAAAATTAATGTAAATAGTTGTAATTCATGTAAAACTTTTTGTGGTTTTCTTTGGTATAACACAGAAATAAAATCATTCTACTTTTTACATTAATAATGGTATAAATATTGGATATTAGTTTAGTCTAACTGTTACTTTCTTGACTTTGAGTGTTAGAGATTCAGTAAAGAGTTTAGGTCCATTGATGAAACTTAGTACCTTATAGTTTTTTAATACCTTCTCTTAAATGTGCTTAGTGTACTCAGTACACTTTAAAAGTAAAATGTCACAAGTGTGTACTGAATCTTGATATACAAGTTTTCAAAATACAAAGTAGGAAATATTTTAAACATCGTTTTAGAATAAACGTCTTTGAATATGTAGATATTTTGATTCTTCCTTCTTACAAAATATGTTACATAATTTTTAGCCGAAATGTCATTATATAGATACTTTTAACTGTTACAACAACAAAATTACTGCTTACCTCCAAGAGTAAGATCCATCTCCTTGGTTGGGGTTGTTTTCGAAGAAAACAATAGGGATGAAAGGTCCTGCAGAACCTCCGTAAGCTCCCGCACCGGCGCCCCCGCCATATCCTGCCGCTGCGCCACCTCCGTAACCTGCTGCTCCGGCGCCACCGCCATATCCTGCTGCTGCACCACCTCCGTAACCTGCCGCTCCGGCGCCCCCAAAGCTTCCAGCGCCCCCTCTGTATCCACCGGCTGCTGCGCCACCATAGCCACCCCGGCCGCCGGCGCCACCAAAGGCTCCGGCTCTGTAACCTCCGGCACCGGCGCCTCCGTAGCCTGTCCGGGCTCCAAACGGAGCCGCTATGCCACCGGCGCCCCCGCTACCCCCGGCGTAAGCGGCGCCTGACGGGGGGAGGTAGTTGTTGAGTTGGGCAGCCGCAGCAGTGCCCGCGAGGAGGACGACCAGTGCCTGTCAAAGAGGATAATGGTTTAAAAATAAAAAACAAGATTATAAAGGTAAACTATTTAAAAGGGGGGTATATGGCTCCTTTCAGAACGTCAAGTAGTAACTTCGTCCAACTCAATTCGGTTAATTCAATTAAAGTCAAATAAAAGTGAGGGATGTTTTTATAGGTACTTAAGATGAACTTTGGCTTGATATATTTTAATTTTCTTTATATATGATTTTCATATATTTTTGAATAAAATTCAATAGCTACCGCTTGATGCTGTAAATATTAGGGCTTTCATGTGGCAAAAGTATTAGTGCAGTGCATCCACTCACATTTTTGATACTCTGATCGATGCATTTGAGACAGGTGTCAAATGAAATATGAAGACGTACGAAAAGCTAGTTGTTTTTATATTTTGTATATTCATTCAGACATGTAGTGATGTAATAGTCTAAATTTAGCTACAACGGTCTAAAGTGGATCGAATTTGAACATATATACCTTAACATGGATTAAATATACGAAAATTCTATAAACAAATCATTTAGCCTAAGTATTTATCTTTTACTGTATTTAAAACCACTCTCTCTTTTGTAGGACTTTAATGACATTTGATGAAGAGTGAATGAAGCAATACAGGATATCCTGAGAGGAGCCCTTTCACCCCCTCTTAAGACATTCCATTTTCTTTCGATACTGTACTTTATTTGATACTTTATGCAACGTAATACGTAATTTATTTTGAATATTACTAAAGCGATAGGTTGATGAGTGTAATGAATAGATCAGATGAGGTGTAGCTTTGTTATTGGCATAAAAATGCCAATTTATTTGTAGAGATCTACTAATGAACCAACGAACAAGGCAGATGAAACAAGTTTTGGACCTTCAAAAGACTACTAACCTTTCAACTGTTCGTACTGGCAACATATTTTACGATAATAACTCAAACAAATTTAACAATAACATATATGTTTATCCCAAAAATGTGAATTTTTTTGTGTTTTTACAGAAATAAAATTTTTATTGGGGTACTTGAAACTCTTTATGATTAATTATGTATCAAATATTTTTGTTCGTTATTCAAATATTATTCTGGCAAGAAAAATATCAATCAAATTTGTTTTTGGATCCAAATATGATTGAAATATAAAGTTTATGTACAGAAAGTGCAAGCTCATAAAACTGTCCATATAATAGAGGTGTTTGAGTCTCTTATCTCGGCATATAAAGGTCAGACTACTAAAACATCTAGTTAAAAGGATGTTAAACCAAGCTGCCAGACTGGTGGAGGAATAAAGAACTAATAACAGCTCAACAATGCAACGACGCAAAATGTATGGAAAATTTTCAATCGTAAATAATGCTCCATCAGCACTTTACAAATCTTCAAACATGTTGGTATATACTGATATATTCAAAGGTAAATATTTAATAGAATTTAATATTTATTTATCATAATTTTACAACCTACAAAAGAGAGAGAGAGAGAGTAAATAATATCTTTAATGTAATATACGATTGTAGTATGGTGATATATTTTGCAAATCAACGTTAGAATTTGCTTCAACGGAAACTTGATATAGGGTTAATTTCATCAAAGGACTTAAATTGTCTACTGTAGTAGTTAATAACATGTTGATTTATTTTTCATATATAGATTCTATAAATATTATTGAATTCGAGATTTAAATTACCTAAAGGTTAAAAGAAAAATATATTAATGTTAATATTATAAAAAGTTTTACATAAATCGAAAAAGTTACACTACGATTAACAATTGTCATACTTGATTGTGAAAAATGTCTAAAATCAATAACAACAAATATATAGTTTATACACGCCTGTGATTTTATTTAAACAACAGTCGTCTATTTTTATATCATTACTATTAATAAAACACTATTGTTACATAATGAAAATAGGTTTATGTGTTACTTTGTACAAATTACCTTAACAAAATGGATTATGGCGTAGATATGATAAAAAATACAGACGTATTTTAACTGCACGTATGTAAACCGGTAGCCCTAGAAAGTATAGGAAAAATCTACAGTTTTCATATATTTACAGTATTATTTTAAAAAATTACTAAGTTATGAATCGATAAGTTAATTGTAAGTGCCAAGTCAAATTCTACGTTTGTTGTACGTTTAAAAAAAAGTACAGAAAAGTACAATGTAAAAAAGTAAATTACAGTTTTTAAAAACTGTTTTCTAAACAAAACAATATACACCCCGGAAATAAATAACCTGTTAGCATTTACTCAATCATCATTAAACGGATTTACTTATTAGATCTACCTAGAGTTTTGTAAGGGTGAGTAGATCACCAAAAAAATTGTTGCAATACTTTTAAATTGTTTACAATAACGTTCTTAAATCCTAAAGCCACGAATACTACAAATAACAAAACTCAATATGCAGTCAAATAAGAAAAATATTTAAAGCTACAAAGATCTTAAAATAATCATCCGCATAATCTACAATAAGGAAGTACACAATAGTCCACACCCAAGCACACCCCACCCTCACAATACGTACCGCCGTCCACTGCATGATGACTGATGGACTGATGATCCTGGAGCAACGGTACACTGGTCATAAGAGTGACCGCTCTTATATACAGTAACATCATATCTTCCCCTCCACAGTCCACTGGTCTAATTACCACCGCACTGGAACACATACTCAACTGGTTCACCGATGCACCTGTGACGTCACTGGCAGACCGGTCCCTAACCTACATCTCCCACAACTTGTTCTGGTTTAGTGTCAATCCTAATTTGGGGTTCGTCGATAAATTTCGCTATTAATTTCCTTACGCAAGCGTGGGAAAAGAAGAGCAGAGGTGAAGGGGAAGATTTATTTTATAGGTGTTAAAAGGTTTTAGCGATATCTGTAACTCATCTTTTGCTGAAAAGAAATCTCTAGTCAATTAGTTTTAATGCAGTAACTTTTAAATTTGATTTAATTCTTGTGATCTGGATCTTATAATAGTATATAAGTATTTAATTTTACTAAGGGGTTGTGATAGAAGTTCACTTCAACTTGAAAATAATACGTGTACATTACATAGTACAATTTTATCAATGATGTTATTAATGACAACATATTTGACAAAAGGAGTACAATTTATGGGTTTGCAAAGTATAATTGCATAATTTCATGTCACTCAAAAAATTGCCATTTCTCAAATAACAATGCATTTCAAATTCCTTGCCAAACAATGTATTTCATTTGTTAAATGAAGTAGCAGTTCAAATTTCCACATTATACTGTGCATGACCAATCCGGTAGCCAAATAGTGTCCATAATACCTCCATTTCCGTTAATACTATTAAGGGTTTATTGAGGTTTTGGCAATTTTACACTTTGCATTTTAGAGTTTTAAGGATATTATATTTCATGAAACAAGTCAAACGAAATTTGTCTATTAATTAAGCTCATAGCAAAAAAATATATATATCTTAATTTGAAATATACATTTTAAAGCTTACCTGTTCACATAATACTCGAAATAAAGGAGGGTTTACAAATACAAATTACAATTGCAGGCAGTGATTTTTGCAGAGGTCATACACCATAGTAAAACAACGCAACGTGGATATCTGGATGTACTATATTTTAAATTAGTCCTCCCTTGAAATTCAAATCTCAGGGACGGTTATAGTCAGCAGGGAAATACATTTTGGCATGGTCACAACATAATATGTCATTAAATGTCTATAACCATTAATATAACTGCCTTTTATAATGTTTACAATAATGTTAGTAGTGTGAAATTGAGGATGCTGGCCCAGTTCAAGGTCACCTGAGGGATGACGTCATCGAGGTCAATGACCTCACCGATGACGTCATCGATGACGTCATTGATGACGCAATCGATGACGTCATCACTAATGACGTCATTTCGATGACGTCACACCCATGACGTCACAGAAATGACGTGCTGATGACGTCATCACCCCTTACGTCATCAAAACGACGTCACCGACGCCACTAAGGTCAAGGTCACGCAGAAACTTAAAATTTTTTGGCACTTTTGCCGTTTCTCGCACTACGCTCCGAGTTTCAGTCCGAGTCCCCGTGACCTTGACCATTTGGAGCGAATATTGGACGAGAAACGGCAAAAGTGCCAAGTTAAACCCGAGTTTCTGACATGACTCTGCCTAAATGGGCAATCGGTAATCCCTCAGGTGACCTTGAACTAGCACAACACCCCCAATTTCATATTACTGTGACCTTGAAAACTTAACAACGGAGCGCCGACACCGATGCGCACCCCACGACAGCCACCGAGTGACTGACTGTCAGGCTCTGTGTACTCTAGGTATATGGGGAAGTGGAGGGGGAAATCTCAAGGTCATCCAAATGGAGTTTTAAAAAAGTTGAAGAGTAGAAAGACTACTCTTGTGCTTCCTGGGCGACCTCATCAATTTCCAACGGATCTGTAAACCAATCCGATCTGTAGCGGCAGGAGTCCAGAAAACAGGTGCACCACCCATCAGGTTGTCCGTAGCACTTCCGACAATTGGTAAGATTGGAGAAGTGAAATTTAATACACCGCTGCGGACAACAAGTATAAAAGTATTTGGATTTGTAGATTTTGAAAGTTTGTAGTACCGGTGGTGGCAGCTGTTGGTTCTTGCATCTACACCTGCAACATCCGAAGCATTCACATTGCCGGCAGGCCAGCCCATCCACTTGCCACTTTGGTAAGAGGAAACACTTATCCTCACAGCAATAGGTTGTCCCCGTCTCTTCCTCCCAACGCTTCTTTGCACAATATGTAACGCCTTGTATCTCCAAACACCTATGCTCGCAACATGAGATGCGCTTACTTTCCATAGCTGATGTTGCTTTGACGAGGGAGCACGATGAAGTGATGCTGTGGTCAGTGGGAATGGGGTTTATATAAACTAAGGTGGGTGGAGGGGGAAAGGTCAAGGTCATCCAAATGGAGTTTTAAAAAAAGATAAGAGTAGAAAGACTACTCTTGTGTATCTATAGTGATTTCATTGATAGTGAGTGCTTCTGTATGCCAAGTTGATCTGTACTGACAGGCTCCTAAATAATGTTTGCAAAAACCTGCAAAATGATTGTTGCACAATTTGCAGCCAGTTAGCTGTTTTAATGTGAATTCAATGCAACGTTCAGGGCAACAAGTGTACTTATGCCCTCTCATCTGGTACACATGGAATGTCTTCAACTCCGGTTTCGGCTTCTTCCAAGACTTGCACTTACACATGCATTGACCAAAAGCTTCACATTTTCTACACGCCAGGCCATCCGCAACATCAATGTCATTCGGCCATGAAAAACATTTCCGTTCGCAACAGTAGTTGAGTTGACTCTCCATGTTGCTGTGGTGAAGGTGCGCGATGAAATGATGCTGCAGTCATTGAGAGTGCACCTTAAATAAACTCAGTGGAGGGGGAAAGGTCAAGGCCATCCAAACGGAGTTTTAAAAAAGATAACTAGTCGTCCTCTTCCTCCTCCTCATCCGTTGTACTTAGAGAGCTGTCAGACGAAGAGCCCCGTGCAGGTGCTCCCCAGATGAAAAACAAATCAATTTTAAAACGAAGACCAGGATCTTGCATCATCAGTTCCTTTAATTTGTCACATACTAAGTCGACCTTGTGTAAGGTGTCAACAACAAGCTTCCAATTCGTTGGTTCAATATAACTTGTAGTAGAGTCTGCCTCGCTGATAACCACATCCTCCGGCCGTATTGGAGTGTAAAGATGTGTAAAGTTCTTCGGCTGTAGCTGAGGTTCAGGCTGGCTGGAAGTAGAAGGTTGAGTGTGGACCCCTGTCGCATCGAAATCCATAGTCATTCTACATTCAATGTTGGGGTTTTCGTTTAATACATACACCAATTTCTCATGCAACATATCCACTTCTGCCGAGTCTTGCAGATGAACATTCCAGGAAAATGGCCATTCTTCATCCGTAGTGGAGTCAACTTGAGAAAGAGTGCTGTCCGCCATGATAGCTAAGCAAGGAATGATGTGAGCTACAGACTGTGGTAACAGTATTGAAAAGTAGAGGGGGTAAACCAAAAGTATGTGGAGGGGGTATTTTCAAGGTCATTTAATTTGGGTTTTAAAAAAAGGAAATAGTGGAGGGGGAATTCTCAAGGTCATCCAATTTGGGTTTTAAAAAAAAGGAATGAAGGTTACTCCTCTTCAGCCTCGTTGTCCCCCACATCCTCATTAGCCTCATCTTCATCGACGTCAGACTCGCCGTAAGGGTAGATCGGGGACATGGGCGAATATTGTGGAGATTGTTGACCGTTGTTATCGTCCCCTTGCATTCTGACTTGGGACCAATCATAATTTAAATTCATTTGTATTATGATTCCAGGGTTGTCCCGCAGTATTTCCTTCATCCGTTCGCAAATTGTTTCCAAATAGTGTACACTATCGATCGACAGTGTCCAACCCGTACTTGTACCAACATCAGTAGTGGAGTCAGCTTGGCTGATGGTGTTGTTGTCTGCCATGGTTGCTTGTCGGACAAGGAATGACGGTTGATGTGATGCTCATGCAGGAACATGGTGAAGTGGTGGGGGGTGTGGTGGAGTAGTGGGGGTATTTGCAAGGTCATCCAAATGAAGTTTTAAAAAAAAGGAAAACCTACAAAGTGACATTGAAACTTTCCAATTGATGGTGGCGAGCGTTTTCTTCTGCAACCTTGCCGACACATGTGACTATGCCATACAGTATGAAAAGTACAACCATAATAAGGCCGAACAATAAAAGATAGCCGTTGACTATCATGATATTTTCTGAGTGGATCTGCTTTCTTCTTATCGCCCTCAACTGCATCCTCTTCTCCAACTCGTGGACGAAGTCACAACATGCGTGAGGACATCTTTCGTCTGTTGGTAGGTTTGCCATTGTTGATGTTGTCGATGTGGCTGTTGAAGATGGAATGAGGTTTCCAATTGCGATGTGCCATGTACACCAATAGTCAAGTGGTGGGGGTAACAAAGCAGTGGAGGGGGAAGTTTCAAGGTCATCCAAATTGTGTTTTTAAAAAAACCTATCTTGTTACTGAGCTTATATGTCAGTAACAAGATAGGTGTTTTTGCTCTTTTACTTCTTTAATATAATGAAAAAATATACATATTCTACAATGGTTAGGACAAGAAATACAACTGCTAGTCAGCTGAAGTAGTCCAAGTTGTCTGGCTCGGTCTTCATCGACGCCGGTGAGGAAGCTGTCGAGGAGTGTCCAGGCTCTTCCTTTGGCTGCCGGGTGTTCCGTATATTGCAAGCGTAAACCTGCACGTTTATACGGTAGCCTCGTGCCACCATCAGCTGCAACTCCTTGTACAAGTCGTTTAGCTCCTGCTGAGTCTTGATGCTCACCTCCTCGTAACTTGCGCAACTAACGTTCAGAGACATCTTGATGTTGCTAGGTTGGCTGCTGGAGTAGAAATGAAGCCGAGGCACAGCGCTTGGAGGTACATGAAAAGGTGGTGGGGGTAATAGTGGTGGGGGTATAGAAAATCCAATTAAACAGTTCTAAACTTTTTCCATCGATACAATGGAATGGAACAAATAGCGCAGGTGTCCTTGTAATTTTCAAATCGAAACAGTGGCGCTAGAAATCCGAATTGTTTTATACCACCATCCTGTACGAATCGCCGAAGGTCTCTGACGGCGGCCTCGCCACAAGGCCTACAAAACTTTTCCCCATCGTGGAACTTATACCAGGAGTATTCCGAATACCCTGTATTTTCCCTCCTGTAGCGTTTGACATCTTCTTTTATTGTTAGTGGGATATTGTCTTGTAAACATGTTGGGAACAAGTCCTTGTGAGTTATAACTCGTTGTATGCAAAGCTCGTACAAGGTGCTCATCGTTTGCTAGTTGGCAACAGACTGACCGTTTTTCGCATCCAAGCAGGTTTGAATCCTAGTGCGGTAGTGGGGGTAATTACAGTAGTGGGGGTAATTGTGAAATGCAAAGGTCAAAGGTCAAGGTCACCCGCGAAGTTTAAAAAAAAAATGCAACATATCAATACGTGAAGTCTGTCACATATTGATATGTTGCATTTTTTGTTTTTTTTTATTTTTTTTTGTCTTTTATGATTCGTTTATTTATAAAACATTACAACAACAACATATGTACAACATTAAAACTTAAATCTAACACTGCTGCTTGTCAGCGATGTGGATGGTCAACTCTGTAGAATTGCTACCCGTGCAGCCGTGGGACACCAGGTATAGACACCCGGGTTGAATAGAGCGAAGATCCTCGTTTTGTAGAAGATGGACGAATCTCTTGGGCAGGTACACCTGGAACTTTGGTTCATCCCCCGGAGTAAACGGTGCCTCGCTGAGACTGCAGCAGATGGCCTCCCCAACTGTAGTCTCCATCTTCTTCATAGCATGGATTATGTAGTGCTTCTCGTCTTTTAGTTCCGAGCACTTCTTTACAGGTAATATTGTTGACTTGGAGTGAGCATTGAACTGCTCGACCAAAGTCTGAAGGAACTGGTGAGATGCCATGGTCAGGTTACAGATCGTCTTCTTGCTCGGAGATGTTGTCGTCTCGGAATCTCGAGTAATACTCATGCCAGGTCCCTGTCTGCTCCCCACTTATATACTCTCCGTTACCCCCACCACTCCCCAATTCCCCACTTTGAAGGTAAGAGGCGAGTTTATAGGCATTTTTCAAAGCGCAATGTCTATCTTTATCATGTTCTGGGCTTTTTGTACAAATACATATGGTTTCCAGCATGTATTGATAATTCTTATCCAATTCCACATCATTAACCGGAACATGAGTAAATCCTTCGATCCATCTTTTCTTTTCCAGCCCCTTTGTGTAAATATTGGTAAACTTGTCTGAAAAGTGATGCATAATGTGATACAAGTCCGTGTAACTTGTAAAACCATCATACCAATCGATATGATGGAAGTGTTTTGAAATCCATCTGTTGGTAGTAGCGGCTTTACTAGTTAAAGACGAATAAGAACATGGTGGTTTAAATAAAAACGAATAAGGAACACTTGTATTCATGTCCAAAAACACAAGTTCTTTTATAATGAATCTATCATCATTACCACGAAACGCTTGAAACTCAATAATACCAGGCTTGGACTTTACTTGTTGTTCTTCTCCCTTGTCCATTTTGAAGGTCACACGTCTGCTCATTACGAAGTCAGGAGGTCAACTGATTTCCACACCACGGTAGGTACTACTTTTATACCAGGCCGTACAGTTGTTGGCGCGTTGGTGTATATTTAACGTGGGCACCGTCCCCAATAGGCCTAACCCCACAAAATGTTGGTTATTGTTTTAAAAACTAACCATTGTCATTTAAGTTTCCATCTTTATATTTTCCTTATTTTCATTTTCATCACTAACACTTGATTCTTCTCCTCCATCTTCCTCTTCTTCCTGTTTTACTGATTTCTTATGTAGTTGAGCGTACTTTTCCAATTGTCTCCACATCTGTACTTCATGAGGAACTCTATTAAATATAGAAGTATCCACAGGTCCGTATAATATAGGTGCGTCCGGTTGTTTGTCCAAAGTGTCTTCCAGATAATCTTTAATAATCGAACTTGAAAACACCAGTTGTCTCAAGTATCTTGTTATAGGTTCAGTAGCACAAGTTAAAATGAAAAACTCCTCTCGATTAAGTTGAATTTTGTTATCATGTCTTGTTGTGTCTCTAAACCGTAGCTGATGATCACCACGTTGTTTAATGATATCAATTTCCACATTTGAATCCAAAAGTCCTACTCTTGTCTTTCTTCCAAACATGTTACTACTTAAATAGCATTCTAGTAGATGCAAATGTTTCATAAACGATTCCCAAGCACTGTCCGTAAACAAAATCATTTTGGGTCCATGAGTTAAAATTACAGTAGGGGAATAATCTGTAGATTTCATAACACCGATTAAAACACTTTTATCCAAACTGGAAGAGATTGGGTAAAATATTCGCAAAAATACCTCACTCAATATGTTTGGAGAAATATTATCTTCAATATCCCTTTTTCACTTTTGTATAGTCTTTCTTCTTTTACCTTTTTCTTCAACATTATTACTGGCGTGAAGTTGTCCGCAAACGTTTTGTTCACCTCCTTCCTGGTGACCTTGAGGATCTAAAAACTCAGATATCTCCTTCTCAATATCTACCACATTTTCAGGTGTACCACTAGGAGAAGCCATATTGAATACGATGCTACCCATACAACAGTAGGCAACAAACTGATGAGGAGCGGTCTGTACGCTCTGCTTTTATACTCGCGGAATGAAACAAAACCGGTTCTTCAAATACATTTTTAACAATTCCAGTTAAAGGTGTGTATGTTACGATTTTATCATGTAGAATTAAACAGTATGCAGTTGTATTAGCCGGTATAGCATCGTTGAATTCCATTTCTATTTTTATATCCACACTTGAAGACTTTACTGATTCATTTTGTTTAGAACAATCGATTACAACTATTGGGTAGGGATCGAAATATTTGTCAGGTGGTAATAAAGGTGTATTTGTTTTACCGTAATATGAACTTTGGAATCTCGCGTACATATCGTACAATATACTGTATTTCTTCTTAGTGAATGACACATTTAAATTGTCGTATGGAAAGAATTGTGAATTTAAATAAACTTTAATATTTTTCAAGTCACAATGATCAAATTGTCCTGCATGTTTAGTAATGGCGTCTCTTCTACCTGTTTGTAAACCAAATATAATATACCTGGCTCGTTCTACATAATTCGATGTTTTAACAGTCCAAGTGTGTCGATCCGTAGTAGGTAAACTGGGATGCTCATGAAATTCCCAACTTCTAAATGGAATAACAATATCACGATCGGCTTTTAATTTTCTTAAAAGTAGCATTCTATGCTCGTCAGCCAATTTAACATGTGGAACTCTCCATACAATTTTGTCTAATTTTAATTTCCATTCTAAAGTCGCATCTGTAGTAGCATCTGCAGCTTTAATAATGTCTTTATCGTTAGAAGATCTCAACAAAACTAATTCTTGTTTAACGTTTAATATTATTTTCCTATAATCTTCAGCAAAACCAAGCAGCAAACGTAATGGAATATGAAAATCAAAATATCCATTTGGATTTGGAGTGATCGTGTCAATCGTAGGTAATACCCATCCCTCAGGTTTAAGTAAATTGGTTTCATTGGGTGTTATAGATGTTAATCCTTTTAAAGTTGTCGTAATACCTACTTTTTTAGTGGAATCAACTGTTACACCTGATATTTCATATCTAATTTCATCAAATAGGAAAGCCATAGTAGTGTAGTAAAATTAAGCCAAAATATGGCTGGAAAATGAAAAAAATTTTGGACAGCCAATTTTTGCTGAAATGTGTTCTATGTCATCCCCTGACCTCCCTCAGAAAAGTCCCCTGAAATCCCCAGTGGGCAACATGTCTAAAAATGATGGGATGGCCCTCGTGGAGTCAGAAATAAGTATTTCGTCGACCAATACGTTTATGTATATCAATTTAAAGCTCTTGAGTAGTAGAATTTAATGCCGCAAACCCCATCTCAAAAGATTGCTTGAGTCTAAAATGGCAGTCTGTCAAACTTTGAATAAAAACCAAATTTTAATCTACACGCTAAAAAATGTAATAATATTCGAAATACTTGACCTTTTGAGGTCCGGTTTGCGGCAAACGTTTGCTTGTACAATTACCTTAGCAAATAGGGATAGTTTGACATATGCCCATCATATTACCCTTGAACCACCCTCTACATGGACGTCCCAAAGAAGGAGTTTTGAAAATTTTTTCTTAGTCCATAGCCATGCTATACATAATTTTAAAGGTCTTAATAAGGAGAGTACATAGCCGAAAACCAGACCTCAAAAGGTCAAATATGTCGGAAGTTATTGCATTTCAAAGTTTTGAAAATATTATTTTATTCTAAATTTCGAACGTCTGCCATTTTTCTCCCGACCGTTATATTTAAGTCGGGTTTACGGCATTGTACTCTACATTTTAGACCTTTAATTTGATATATATATAAACGTTCTGGAATGTAATCAAATTTAGTATGCTTAATATCAAAATTTATTTTAACTCCTTATAGGCCTACCCCTCATTTTTGGGCATGATCCCCACATGGGATTTCAGGGGACTTTTCGGAGGAAGGTCAGGGGATGCCATAGAACACATTTAAAAAGAAATTAGCTTTCCAAAAATTATTTCATTTTTCCCGACTAATTTTACTACACTATAGGATTATTTATAAATGGAACTGTTGTACCAACAGTAGTACCGTCCTTTTTAGTAACTTGTCCTTCAATATACAAGTAACTTTCACATGGTAGTGTGTAAATGTCTTGATTTTGTATGGGAATACGAATTTCATCGTTATTGTTTAATTTCGATGAAGTGTAAGGGTTGTGGGTGTGATATTCTTTTTCCCATAGGGTTTCGTCGAATGTTGGACCCTGCGCTATATCCAGTATATCCATACTCGGTTAATTTTAATCCAATTCTCTCTAAGAAACGAATGTTCTCGCGTGTTAACTCCTCCACAGCTGAAGAGCTACTAATGCGGTTTCCCGTAGGTTGTTCGCTTTTAAATGTTAAACCCATGGTTTTGTATTAAAGTGTCGATTTTAAATGTAATCTAATCGTAATAGGCTCTTCTCTGAAGTCTACCAAGTTACCGTCTTGATCCAATACGCTCAACACGATGTCTGAAATGAAAGTGGTGTTCAACGGTAGATATATCAGGTTTTGTGGCTTTTCAACAATTTTAAATCCAGGTGGTACACTTGGGTAAAAAGTATGTATGATGTGGGTGTTAGCCCCGTCCCTGTAAGCACCTTGTATAATGTTACAAGTTATGTCTATACTATTGACTTTTAATATTGTTACTGTTTTCTTACCGGAATGTGTTACATCTGGTTCTAATACAGGCCCATCGTTGGAAAATCCTAATAAATCACCAATTGAGTTTGGTTGAGTGAAATCTATATAATATTTGGAAGTAATTTCAGCTTTCATCGTATTATTTTTACCTTTTAATGTTATATTGTCTTTTCCCATTTTAGTTTGCAAAAATTCATTTATATGATCAATTTCATAAGAACCTGTGGGTAACCTGCACTCTTGTAAGTCTGTAAATTTTCCACCGGCATCCTTTCCCTTATAATAATGCAATATGTTATTTTTACCTTCCGTAACATTGGGAATAGAGTTGTACGTTGTAAAATCCAATAGTGCCGCCTCCCAAAACCTTCCTTTTTGCAAGCGTAACGCTGGAAAAAGGATACTTCGTAAATTGGACGATTTTCCTGTTAATGATACCGTATAGGAAGACATCTCAATAGTGACTGATACTTTTAGCTAGAAATTCCAAACATAAATGGCCGCATATTGAAGTATTATCAGGTTGTTCTCTTTTATAGTTATAATATATGTTTTTAGCAGATTTAAAGTAATTTTGAAGTTCTTTTGGTGGTGGCAAATTACCGAAACTATCAAAATAATATACATTGTTATTTAGTTTCTTATAACAAACCCAATGGGTGCCAGGCCCTTCAGTATTATCCAAATTTACAATTCCAGTCTCATTTTGCCACATTTTCTTTGGTAAACTGTCTTTCATAAACACACCGCGAAAAAATGGTATTTTTAAACAGGAAATATATTTAAATAATTCAATATTGGTTAATGCTTTATGTGGTATGACCAATTGATTTCTTTCATTTAATATGCACGATAAGGTCTTAGGTAAAGACCTGCCCCGTTTTTTACCATTGACCACACGGTGGGCTTCTTCCTGCCTTTTCTTGTAGATCGTCGTCTTCTTTTTATATTTCCTCCATGTTTTCTTGTGGTTGACCTCCTTTTTACTCTCTTTCTCCTCCTTCTTCCACCTCCTACTGCTGTTTTAGCCTTCATACCTGCTGTTACTGCTAAAGCTGCTGCTTTTTCTGCTATGCTAGCGTCACTTGATTTTACTCGTTGCCAAGCTATGTCCGCAAGCTTTTTGTCAGCTATTGATCTATTTTTTGAATCGGCAAACGTGGAATATGCGATATCGTGTTCTTTACAAGCCTGATCTAACTTGTTTATGCCAGGATCGCCTCTTTCCAGTCGTTTTTTCAATTTAGTTCCTGGTCCGCAATACTGATAACCTCCTGGTATATGAAATTCGTATGGTAATGCGTCTATTGCTCTATTTACTATGGATCCTACTGGAATTTGTTTTAAAGCTTTACTTAACAGAGAAACCGCTGTGGACGTGATCCCACCTCCTTTCCTTGCAGTGTCTCGATATGGACTGATGTACTTGAACGTCATTATTTTCCTTTTATAATCGCAATGTGCAACTCATGTGTTAACTCTATGACGAGTTGGAAATAAATGAAGTTGTTTATTGTGTTCTTTTATTAAATATCAATATCACCCCAATTTGATGATCTAAACTGTTGTGTATTAGGGTGAATAAAGTACTTTTTAAAAATTTCCCGTTTAATCCAACCACCTCTCGAGGCTTCATCCCA
Source organism: Neoaliturus tenellus (assembly GCA_030545055.2). NCBI lineage: Eukaryota > Metazoa > Arthropoda > Insecta > Hemiptera > Cicadellidae > Neoaliturus > Neoaliturus tenellus. The sequence continues at coordinate 43,793,190 of CM061537.1, forward strand.
AATTTTATGACCTGGCCCTCCTCGAAGAACTTCCGGTGTGAAATGATTGTGTAAATCAAATATCGCATTACCTAAAACTTTTACAAGAAAACTAACAGTGACAGCATTATCTACATGTTCAGGGTCTTTAAGGTTTGTTATACGTTTATTATTACAATCATACACTTTACTATCCTTTAATGATGTTGTAATGGTCTGTCCTACAGTTGCAGCATCATTTGCTTCTCTTCCTTGTGCCAAGTCTCTTATCACTCTATTATTACATGTAAACCATCTAAAATATTTATCTGGATCTAGATGTACGGTTTGTGATAAAGCAGCTGCATCATGTTTTTCATAACCCCATCCCATATTTGATAACTTTTTATCCATGCAATCCCAAGCATCATTTTTGTATGTTAATAAATTAAATTTTTCATTACCTTGAACAAATTCATCCCCTTGCTTCGATACTACTTGATCTTGTTTTACAAAAGAGGTTGTTTCTTGTTCTAATGTTTCCATCATTTGACCCACTGTTGCACCATCTGATGGCGCCGAACCATTTTTAACATTTGCTAAACAATTATTAAAACAATCTATAACCCCTACATCACGTATGATGCAATGATCTTTAATATATTTTAGATTTACAGCATCGTTTTCAGTTTTTGGATAGCCTATATCATTAATAACAAATTTATAAAAAGAAAATCCATCTTTTGTCTTTTCAGGTATCAAAGAATGTAAATAGCGTCTATTTACGCTGTCTTTTGCATCTTTAGGGTCATCTACGTTGGATATACGTTTATTGTTGGCACTATACGTTTTCCCATTGAATTTTAACGTATTTTTTAATTCAGATGACAAATAACCTTTGTTTATCGCATCACCATTTTCATTTGGTTTACCAACGTTGATAATTCTATGATCTTCCGCGTCATATGTGTTATTTTGTAGTTTTAATGTTGGCGATATCTTTTCCTTTAATATTTTTAAGTTTATTGCATCGTTTTCATCCGAAGGATCTTTTATGTTTTTTAACCTTTTATTACTCATATCATAATCTCCATCAGGTGTTTGTGGTAAACCAGCACTTCTTTTTAAATTATTCGCATAATATAACCCATCCGAGGAGTAACGTCCGAACTTGTCAACACTCATGGTGCAACTGAATAGTACTCTAAGGAGTAACGCATTTTTATGAGATTACCCCACGGTTTCGGAGTTCATCCACTAAAGCCACCCATTCGTTTTCCAATCCAGTATGACCCGCTTCTTTAGCTTCATGTATTAGTTTCATTCTATCCACCAATTTATTGATGTTATTATAATAAATCACATTTGTGTTATATAATTTCTTCATTAAACCTGTACCTGTAACGGACTTACTTCTTTTTCTTCGTTCCTGAGCACTTACATCCAAAGTGGATGCCATAAATCTTCGTTTTACAGGTTTTCTTTGTGTTAACGGCATTGTTTGTCTTCTAGTTGGTATTAACTTGGATACAAATTCTTTATATTTTAAAGACTTAGATCTAAAAGGAGGTTGGTCAGGTAAATACTTTCTCCTATATGCATTTGTCTGTTCCAAAATATTTTTATATGCTTCCATGTCTTTTTCTTTCACTAACGATACTGAAGGCTTATTTTCAAATAATAATTCAAATAATCCTTTTGTGCCCTTATACCTTTGATCACCAATGACAATATTATCATGTTCGTCAACGTTTAACGGGCTATTACCTATCATTAAACCGTCTTCTGTTAATCTCGCTCCATAACTATGGTAATTCTTATTAGGAATTGTTCCGAGTAACATTTTTACCATGTATTTCCTTCCTAAAGGTCCTTTGTTATGAATGTTTTCACCCAACAAGCTTATGTTTGACGGACCTTCCCTTGTCTCTTCTTCTTTTTCCTCTTCACTAGCAGTTGATACAACTTCATGTCCTCTTTTGGCTTTTACTTCATATAATTCTTTTATTCCACTATAGTCCGGTGATTCTAGCTCTCTTTCGGGTTCTCCACCGGTAAAACCACTATACGTAGAGGATTCCAGGTCTTCATCACTAAACTCTTCTGATTTTACATTTTCTCTTTCAAACTTCGTAATAGGTGCAATCGCATCTCCTTCCAATACAGGTTTAGCAAATTTTTTGTTTAATTGTTTCAAGGGTTCAGTAATAGGTTTAAAAGTAGATTCAAGGAATTTCTCCCTCTCGCTAATACCTAGTTTCAATGCTCTGTTTTTAGCCCGAATAGAATCACTAAGTGATTTTATTTCTTTTACTAATTTTTCTTGGTTAACCATGTTTGTAGCAAGACGTTTTGTACAACAATGAATGTGTTATACCGCGTTTAATGTATTAATATAAATTTATCAAATCCTATCCTGTATCGACCATTGTTTAGCGGTTGTTCCTTCATAATTGTTAGGAACCCATACTTTTCAGCCCAAGCCTTTCCACACAACTCTTTAAATCGTTCAAATGTCATATCCGCATTTACATGATCAAAATATATATGTTTTAGGTTGGTTTCGTCCTGTTTAAATACAATTAACATGTTTGCATTGTCTCTAATGAGTTGTTTAGGTATTTTGCTGTAAGTTTGGCCAATATAAATGCTATCTATGTTGTTATGTCGACCCATAGCGAAGTAATTCCTTATTGTGTTTTGGTTTTCACAAGATACATCGTCGAATATAAACACGGAGAATGGTTTAGCTTCTTGTGGCTGCATGACACTCTCGCTTGCATTAAACTTTAAATATTTAACTTCAGGCACATTAGTCAGTATCTTTTCCAATAATTGATACTTTGGTTGTTGTAGTGATTTTGAAAATACATATAGATTGTTAAATCGTAATCCTTTAGGGTTTGTAATCAAATTGAATACTACATTAGTTTTTCCACAGTTGGAAGGTCCGGTAACCAGACAACGAACGGTGTTTGGTAACAAATTGCCATGTTTCCCACTATTGAATTCTGAATTATCCACTGTGAGTTCATCTATATTATTAATAGTAAAACTCTCTTTTTGTGGTACTATCTCCATCCTTTGTAATGGTTCAACCTAAAATGATTCTCTATCGTTATATCAAATCCTTTTTAGGTATCCAAGAATCTTCCGTCTTATTAAATCCTAACCATCGTACTTTGACCTTATCTTTTTTCCGTTGCAACACCTTTTCAACTAAATATACATCGCCTACTGTTGATTTTAACATTTCATGTCCATAAAACCCTCCTTCAAGCAATTGTCCTTTATTATCTTTTAAAATATATGTCTCAGGTACTGTAGGTTGTACTTTGAATACAGTAAAAACCTCATTGGTCCAATTTGGCAGGTATCTTTTACTGAATACACCTTTATATTTACTTATTCGCACTTTATCACCCACATTAAATTTTTTAGGCTTTAGTTTTTCAACTTTTGGTTTAGTATTCGTTTTTATACGTTTTAATACAAGGTTTTCATTTTTACTAGTTACTTGGTTTGGTTTCATCCCGATAGTCCTATGAAATTTGTTATTGTAATCGTTTATAAGTTTTGGTAACATATCAATCCATATGTGCGATCCTCTGTTGGAAAACATTTTATACATTGCACTTTTTAAAGTTCTGTTGAATCTTTCGATTATTGAAGCTTTTACCTCTGAATTGGTTGAGTAATGGTTTATATTGTGTTTTTTCATTAAATTTGCAAATTCCTTATTAAAATATTCTTTTCCATCATCTGTTTGTAAATGTTTAATAGTATGTTTGTCTCTTTGTATAGCTGTTTCCATTGCTTTTGTAACACTTTTGCCACTTTTATCTTTTAGTGGTAAAGCATCTGCCATTTTTGAAAAACAGTTAATAACAGTCAATATGTATTTATATCCTTTATTTTGTTTGCTATAAGGAATCATTTCGATTAAATCCGCTTGATATAAATCATTAATTCCTTTTATCACCGTATTTCTTCGTGGAAACTTTCTTCTTGCAGGTTTATGAAGTTCGTTGACAATTTGTTGCTTCAAGTCCTTCATATTGCAGGTTTCAATGTTTGTTGTATCACATGTATAATCACAATGAATGTTGTTTTAAATATTCACATAATTTATATGGGTCAGGGTCATCCAAACTTGTGTAAAAAAATGGGGAACACGGCGTTGGACTTGCCGTGTTCCCCATTTTTTTACGGAAGGAGAAAGGAATAAGGTCGTAGTTGTAGAAGGACGAAGAATAGGTTACTAGTTGATAGGGTTTAGAGAGTAGTGGCCAAAAGGAAGAGTGTGGATTTTGTCGGGCATAATGTGTCTTTTATCATCCCGAGCTGACAACGCTTTTTTAATTTCGGTGACACTGTAGACTTGATGCTTGAAGCTTCGGATATTGTTGAATGTTGCTGATATCGTAGTATCTTCAAACAAACAAGTCTTGTAGTGGTCAAATATCACGTGTTTTTTCAAATAAGATGTCTTCACTCCTTTTGCTTTCTTCACTGTCGGTGTGTTGTTCTCGTGGTACATCTTAAATGAATACAATTTCGCCTTCAGCGCCACTATTTCTTCTAAAGGCATTCCATTTGCTTCATCTTTGAATTTTCCAATTACTTTTTTATATTTTTCATTAAAATTTGGATGGTTCTTCGGATAGTCAGAAAAATCGAAATCTTCTTTGTATGGAAAAGTCCTTAGGTCTTCATACATGTATAAAGTCTTTATCCAGTAGATAAACGCGTCCGTATCCATGTATGCGACTCCAATGTTTTCCCTTCCGTAGTGTTTAACCATTTTGTTATGATGGAAATCATACATCAGGGTTTTACTTATATCCAAAATCGACATACCTATGTATAACGGACGGTCCATGACTATTGTTGTTTTCTTCATACTGACAGCGACTAGATTTTCGTTTATAATCATGGATGTTCCGAAATTTGGTTTTTGCACTAATTTTTCCAATTTTCTAGGATCACTCACTAATTTTACATTTTTATGTTTTCTTTTGTTCTCCAAGGTCTTCCCAAAGATGGCGTTGTTCATTAATTTATAGAAGTCCTTTTCAAATGCTGTTGTTGCTGCAGCTCTTCTTGTAGTGTTGGAATCAATGTATGGTTTCAACCAACAAGACTGGGTGAATTCAATTGCTCTATGAATTCTCACTATACGTAGACCCAATTCAAGAGCCTGTTGAACTACCCAGTAGTGAGCCACATAGCGATCTTTATTCTCCAAGGTCATCATCAATTTTGGCCATCTTCCTGTCGGTGAAACTTCAGTCTTGGCTAGGAGAGGCAAGTCGTAGTGATGGTCATGAAGGTGCTCCGGGTATTCAAAATCACAGTCCAAAATATAGCCTTTTGGACCATCCTTTGGAATCTGTGAGATGTCTCCGATGGTGGCCGGGTCGATCCACTTGAAGTCAGCGTAGGGAAGCGGATTTGACATTGCCCAACCATAAAGGTTGTTTGCATCAAAGTAGCCAAGGTAGACCGATGGTTGTTGCTCGTCGAAGCCGGGGATGTACTTGTTGTTGGCTTTGACATGACGTGTTACAGCTTGTGTCAAACCGCCCCGTACACCAGATTCCATCATGAGCACCATATCAATATCCGTTAGAAGTTCCAGTCGACAGTTGGTTGACTTTAGCATAGCTTGCCATGCTAATCCTGGAGATGTGTACGAGTGTAGAGGGTCCAGTCCATAGGCGGAGAAGCAGGTGTTTCTGAATTCTTCCATCACATCGCACAGCAGAGTTACGTCCAATTTTATATAAAAGTCAGAATATTCCCCTAAGGTTTGAATGTTTAGTTGGTTCCAAACATTACATGCATGATTGTAGTCTTCAACGGAGATTTCACTTTCGTTTAATTTGCTGTTGAAGGCTTCAATCGGCGGTAGACTGGTTTCTTCAAATTTTTCTGTAGAAGTTATGTAATCGTAGGGGAACACTCCTTTACGTAATACTAAGTCCAATTTATCTTCAGGTACAATCTTGCTGGTTTCTTTTAGGTCTTCTCTTCGTAGATTCTCAGACAATCTGCTCAAACTAGAAGCCATAAATCTATAAGAGTCTACAAAGCGAAGTTTAATTTTACCTACTGTTTTTGAGAAACTGATATACTTTTCCAATGTTGTAGCAAGAACATCAATTCTACCATTATCTCTTCCTAACTCTGGAATAATGAAGTGGGAGTCGTAGCCGCTAAGATTGTGTAACACGACAGGGATAAAGTGGGGCAGTTTGTAATTTATATTGCATGAATTACAAGCAGCTCCTCTGTATAAACCTGTCAGGTGATCGTGATCTCTAACTTTTGGATTTTCTTCACTGAAGCTCTTCTCGCATAGATAACATCTTGATGTCAGATTATATTCTTCTTGTTGATTCTCATTCAAAGGTTCCATAGGTACAACATTGCCGTATAAGCGTTGCACCTTTTCAGCAATGTCATACAACAGGTCTACAAAATACTTAGCGGCTTCTTCCCCACGGTAGAGTATTGGAGTGGATGTTAAACCATAGTCTTGCAATTGGTTCTCAGACAAGGTTGATTTCACTAGTAGACAAAAACTGTTGGGTTGATGCAACTGATATTTTGTTCTTCTAGTCACTTCACCGTCCGGCAGCTCCTGTGGTACTAACGTAGATTCAAAATCTGCGTAGATGACCAGTGGAATACGATATTGGTGGATTGTTTTGTTGAATTGGATAAACGCTCGAGATGGTGGTGGCAGACTAACCTTCACTTCATAATTCTCGTTACAGAGTCTTTTATGTTCCGTCATCCATTCAGATCCTCCACGTCTTAGTTCTTTATATGTGAAACAGAAACATCTTTTACACACTGTTAACCTACGTTTATGTTTTGATAATTGATTCCATACCAAGGCTACAAAGTCCTTTATCCATACATAATGGGAAATTTCACCCTTAGTTATCAATAGCAAATCCGTGTGGTTTCTCTGTTCAACTTTTACTACCCGCAAAGGATAAACGTTGTTCGAATCATCCAGACCAAAAACATTGACTGAAACGCCAGGATTTTTCTTTTCAAATTTGCCAATGTCTTTCAAGGTAACTGGATAGGTGAGACCTTGAAAGTTGTAGCGGTGTTCATTTTCGTAATATTCTCTACCAACTCTTTCAGGATGATCTTTAACATACTTGGTTAACATTGCATACTTGAAACATTCATTACCTTCATTTTGCACATTCCTACACGATTTAGTGTTTTGGATTTTCTTTGGTAGAGGGATAAAACTACTACCCCTTAAACCATATCCATGCTTGTGAACCCTTACATCCATACCTTCAATTGATGACAAAGTCCATCCAGATCCTCTTCCTTCATGTTCTTGAAGTTTTGTTATAAGTTCTTCCAAGCATTCTTCAATAATATCATCGATGTTGGAGGTGAAGGTAAGGGTTCGGTTTTTGGTAATGAACGCTCTCAATGCTGTTTCACCATCAGTATTGTTAAACATAGCCTCTAACACCATTCCAAATTTAATAAAATTTAATCTTTGTAGTTCTTCCCTCAAGGTTTGACCAACAAGTTCCTTAGCCTGGGTTATAAATGTTTCCAATTCCAATTGAACATTATTAATTTTGAAATGTGTTACAACTCGTCCTGGCAAGGCCGTGGTGCGCAGTTGTTTCACATCTTCCAAATCTTCTTCAGTGTCCTCTTCTTCAGTGTCTTCTTCTTCAAAAGGTCTTCTAGCAGTAGATGGTCCAGCACCAGCAAATTGGATCACACTAGGTCTTTTTCTTTGCATTTGCTGTAGATAGCTGTCCCAGTAGTCCGTCTGCTTCTGGTGCTCTTCCAAAAACCGGTCAATTGAGTCTAAGTCTATTTCATCCATGGTAATATCTTCTTTTCTATCTTCGTCTTCATGTAATTCTCTGTGTATGGTGAAAAGATCTTCGTCTTGAAAGATTTCCCCACAAATGTCGCAAAGAGCCATTTCAAACAGTTTGGCTTTGAATGTACACTCTGTGAATGTCCACGCAATAATGAGCAGCGCACTCCACAGGGACCCTTTATATCCGAGGCAGATAGGTGGGGAAAGTGACGTCATATGGTAACAGGTTATCACTCATGTGCTAAATTTAGCCTTTACACAACCGTTTGTAATACATTTATCAGTAGGCTTGATAAATTGATGATATTTGGTCTAGATTCAATAATTTGTACAAGTTTTTTCAAAGACGTCTGTTTGAGCAAGTTTATGTAGGTCAAGGTCATTTGGAATTATTATTTTGAGCGGGGGATAGAGCACTAAGCAGCATCATTTACTACAAAGTGCTCTATCCCCCGCTCACATTCTTTTTTTAAATTTTTGTTTAAACTTTTTACAAGGGTGAAACATCACCATCAGAGTCGGAATCATCCTCATCACGGAATAGGCAGCGATGACAATACATAATTCTTCTGGCAACTAACATCCTATCCATTGGACGATGGGGAGTGTCTTGTTCTTGTTCTTCTTCTTCGATTTCCAATTGGAATTCCATTTCCGACTCAGATGACGACTCTAATGTTTCGTAGGCGTGCAAGTCCACTTCATTGTCCGTTGAACCAGCTTCGTCAGAGTCCGTTTCAATATCCATTATCTCTTCCTCCTCCTCTTCTTGATCAACCGCAGGTAGTTGGTCCTCTACTTCTATAATTTCTAGAGGTATTACCTCCAGAATAGCGACAATTCTGTTGCGATGGAACACGGTGTTGTCAAGTGGAGCCATGGTATGGAAGTGTTGTATCCATCCAATTTGCTTACCCTTTTTATACCCCCACCAACTATACAATTTATGTGGGTCAAGGTCACGTAAAGATACCCTTTGAGCGGGGGATAGACCACTAAGCAGCACGCTAGTCCATTGCCGCAAAGTGATCTATCCCCCGCTCTGTTCTACAAAACCTCAATCAAGTCCAAGTCCAAGTCCTGTTTAACACATTTTATTCTAATTCCATATCCAATTTAAAAATTTCAATTTCACATGGTTTACATTCCTGATGTATCAAACACTCCAGCTCCCTAAACATATCGTCCAGTTCGTCCAAATTATGATGTCCTACTTTTAACACATGAAGGTGGTTCATGCTTTGCATTGTAGCATGACCATCAACAAACAAGTTTCTTTTCCACGCTAACATAAATTGGCAGTTTTCTTGAAAGATTTTTCTCACCAAACAATCATACACAGCCGTCAACATGTCTCTACAATCTTCATAGTGTACCATCACAGAATACCTGTCCAAGTTAGCACCAAGCAGCGATCCACTCATTGTTTCTAGCGTTCCACTGGAAGGTCCAAAGCAGAATGAAGTCGAGATGTATAGACCCCCTCTTTTATACCAGTTAACCGGTTGTCCTTGCTGTAAAGTGGGTCAAGGTCATCCAATGCTACCCTTTGAGCGGGGGATAGACCACTAAGCAGCATGCTAGTCCATTGCCGCAAAGTAGTCTATCCCCCGCTCTGTATTCTACACACACACACACACACACACACATGTCCCTGTCCAAGTCTTTCATTACATACCCAATATATATTCAGTTCCTTCATCATCACTATCACTCATCACTGCTTCCACAAACTCCACAGGATTAAAGTTAAATTGTTTCAATTGTTCTTTTAAGTTTTCAATTTGTTGGTCCTTTACTTCTAAAACACTGTGAAGGTGTGATATGTAGTCCGCTGCCTCGTTGATGCTTGCTACTCTCGGATCGCCTAACTTCAAGCTGGGAACTACACCCTGCAGCCTGAAGTACGCCATACGCCTTTCTTGCTCCTGCCGTTGACCAGGACTGAGCAAGCCTTGTCCGTCTTGGCTTACCTCCAGCAAGGTCCGTAGCATCGGAGCTTTGCAGGCGTTTGCCCGAGCAACAGTTATGCTGTGGAATGGTCGAGCAGGTCCACGAGTAGCAGGCAGGACGTTGGCAGCACGCCTTCTTGAAGAAGAAGAGGAAGCCTGAGAAGTTTTGGAGTTGAAAGCCATGTTACAGTGCTGTATTCAGCTAAGCGGTACAAAGCAGAATAACCAAACTGCACGTTAATACCCGTATATATACACTTATCAGTGGTGGGGGTACTAGCTAGCCTTGGTAAAGTGGGTCAAGGCCATCCAAAAACATTACCAGAACGGGGGATAGATCACTAAGTGGCATGTTAGTCCATTGCCACAGAGTGATCTATCCCCCGCTCTGTATTTCACATTCACGCACACATTCATACAAACACACAAGTCCCAGTCCAAGTCTTTACCCACACACCTATCCACTCTCATCCTCACTATCATCACTGTCCAACAGGCTTTCACACTTCTTAATTAGTTTTTCCCATTTACTCCGGATATAAAGTAGCTCCCTGCGAGTATTCTCTAACATTCTGTCCCTTTGCTCTATGACTTCGTCGTACCACTCGATGATGTTTGGTGGGGTCTGGGTTGATGCGTCCATCGTGGTTGGTTGAGAAGCTCCGCTGCTCCGCAACTCCTTCCTCACAGGACCAAAGCCGGAGAATCGGACACGACTCCTTGACGAAGGCCCCGATCGGATTGGTCCAATGCTCGGGCTGGAGTTGGAGGCAGCCGGGCCAGAGGTAGAGGCTGGGACGTTCATAGCAGACATGGTGGTGTTCAGCTTAACGGTGTAAAGCAGAATGAGAGGACGGTTGATCACCACTCCTATATATACCCATTTTTAGTGGTGGGGATAACACGGGGGGAGGGGGGTTGAAAGAAATTTTGCTTAGTCTTCCCGGTCATCAGTTTTACATACCTTTAGCACACCCATTATTTGGGTTTCTTCTATAACTTTACACACCTCAAACACCCAAGCAAACAGCTCATCTATGTTGTTATAATTAATTTTTGTCCAGTGTTCATACTTATGAGTTTGGTTGTTTATAATACATAGATAAAATGTAGACCCGTCTCGTCTTATACAATACTCAACTTCCATTCTATGCTGGTTTAGCACTTCCCAAGCATTGTGTTGATCTATCAAGAAGTCACCACCTTTGTAATTGTACCGTGACATGTTTACCACGGAGCACAGAAACAGACTGAAGCAAATGAACGGCTCATACAAGCTTAGTAAGAGCGTTAGAGTGGGGGTATCACGTGATACACAACATTAGTTGTAAGGTTAGCACTTTACTTTAAACAGTAATTTATATGGGTCAAGGTCATTCAAACTTTGAAAAATTTTTACCTCCAAACACTTGTAGCAAGCTACAAGTGTTTGGAGGTAAGTTTTTATTTGTTAAAGATTTTTGTAACTTAGTCTTCGCCCTCAAGGACACGGTTTGAGATTGTCCCAGTGACTTTACATCACCGCCAGGTTAAAGTATTATACAAGTCAAGTGTTTTTTTTTTTTTTATAACTTGACTTGTATAATACCCCTCTCCCTTACTTTAAGAGGGTTAAGACTAAATTTGGAAACATAATTTGGAAAAAGACTTTTTAAATATTGTCCAACACAGCCTAACAATTTTGTTTTTTTTTTTTTGGTGGGCCCATGTCCTAGTCCATTTCCCACACGGTTTCACATCCTTTCCTTCGTATTAGATAGGCTTTAGGGATGAAAAATTCTCTTTGTACCATCCGAGGTGGTACTTGCATTGTACAAAGGTGGCCTTCACCTTTTACAACGATTTCTACTTTCTTATTACCTGCTCCATATGTCTGACCAATGAAATAATATTTTTCATCAACCTTTAGCCTTCTAATATCCCGCGGTTGCGGACCGTGGGGATGTCTGAACTTGAACGTTTTAGGCTTAATGTACAGAGTATAGGGTTTGAATTGCCGAAATTTGACTGTACTTTTGAGGTGTCGTTGGCAGCGATCCCCTTCTGCACAAGCAAGTTTCTGGCAACACAAAACCCCAAACTTACTAGACATCCAAGCGTAATCGCATTTCTTACCCTTGCCAGCAGGGGCTTTAACGCGTTTACGTTTCTGTGTTGGACTCTTTAGCGGAGTGTCTTGGAGCTTCTCTGAATTAGGCTGGCTAGAAGGGATGGGGCTGGAAGGAGGTAGAAGGGGCAAAGATTGTTCAAGCGGGATGGAGCAAACAATTTTGGGCGGGGTAGGAGAGCGTGTTAGGTCTATGGTGGGAAGATCAGGGGAGAAGATGGATTTACGGGGTGGTTTGGTTGGTGTAGGTGGCATGGGGGATATAGGTGAGGGACATTGGGATGTAGTGTATGAGAGGATTTTCCGGGTTCTGCTGTATGGGGTGATCCTCGACCTAGACGTCTCTTCAAAAGCCGCAGACTCCGATCCTGGGGGGGGGGTTCGCACTTTTTAAAAAAATAAGCCCCACTTGAGGCATTTATGTTACCATAGCTGAAGCCTCCCAAGGGACCCAACTATAAACAACTCCAAACTTGTGGGTTACAAATACCTAACTGTTATATTTTTTAACAGACATTAATGTATTAACTGTGTTAATAAGACCTGACTGTTAAACACTTTGAAAGATTTTACATATTTAGGTCAAGATCACAAAAAAACTTTAAAAAAATTAAGCCCCACACCCCCCTTTGGGGGTGTGAGGCACTTGGGTTGTCATCGCTGTAGCCTCCGAAGAGACCCAACTATGACAACAAGGCAACATCCAATGTCGTGTACCCTTCGCCACGCAAGACTTGTAAACATTTACTGCATTGTCTTTTCAGTAGCTGACAAAGATTCATTTACATAATTTTGTGTTTCCAGAAGGAAACAAACTGAGGACACCCTAGTGGCTTACGTCCTCGTCCGAGTGCAGAGGCCGCCGCAACCTTTTGCATGCCAGCGTACAAACGGACATGCTCCCAAATGCCATCCGCAACCTTTTGCATGCCTGGTAGGAGCCTACCGATAATTAAAATAGGCTTTACACGGGGGCCTACTCCCGTAACCTATCTTTAATATTTTTAATTTACAATGCATTGAATTTTTACAAGTCTTTGTGGGTCAAGGCCACACGGACATTAAAAAATTTCGGCCCCCGTACATCCATGGCGAACCACGAATGTTCGGGGGCCTTGGGGACTAAAAACACAAATAGCTAACAAAGATTCATTTACATAATTTTGAGTTTCCAGAAGGGAAACATACTGAGGACACCCTAATGGCTTACGTCCTCGGTCCGAGTGCAGAGGCCGCCACAACCTTTTGCTTGCCAGCGTACAAACGGACATGCTCCCCAAATGCCATCCGCAACCTTTTGCATGCCTGGCAGGAGCCTACCAATTATTAAAAGTGGCTTTACACGGGGGCCTACTCCCGTTCCCTGACTTTACAATTTACTTTGAGCATTGAAAAAGCTCAAGGGGGGATTGCTAAAACAAGCGTATACACTTTAGAAACATATAACACACTTACAACACACAATTGAGCTCAACGTAGTCAATGCTGGAACAAGCACATACACATTAAACACATAACAAACAAGACACAAAGGATAAAAGACACAGGAGACTTAGGGTACAAGTAAAACACTCTCATATAAAACAATTCGCAATACCCAAACGCAAGCGCAATATCTTACAACTAATACAAGTCTTAAAGTTAGAGTAGACTTCGCTAAACACTGAAGGCGCCATTCAATGTTTAGTGATGCCTATGGCGGTCCGTCCCGGTCGTTCACGTTCAACGCGCGGGAGCGGACTGCGAGCCGGCTCTGGCTGGACCCCCTTATATCCCCGCCGGGGCTGCCACGCCCAGGATATCAGGGGTGGGGGAGGGGGAGGGGGTGGGGGTGGGGGGGATTCGCACTTTTTGTCGGGGGGGGGGGGGGTTCGCACTTTTTGTCGGGGGGGGGGGGTTAAATTAAGTTAAGTGGGTCAAGGTCACCCACAACACTTGTACTCTAAGTGTTGGCTATACCCCCACCACAACTGGGTCCCTAGGCTGCACAACACCGCTTCGCCAGTATGTCTCCGGCTTCCATGCGGTGCGTCTCGCTGTTCTCTAGCTCTCTATATGTAAGTAATTTTACAAGTTCTGAATGTAGGTCACTACACTTTAACTCTGGGACGATATCGACTTGTAGTATTTCAGTGTTTTGACTCAAGGTCATCACACTTTAACTCTAGCACATCGGTTATCGTTCCAGAGGTGCTCAATAACCTAACTTGTAATGTTTAGGGTGGCGTTTGCACGCCACGTGGTATCGCCATGAGTGTCCAGTCCAAGTTTTAAGTTAAATTAATTTTACTGTAATCTTTTCCATTTCCGCTTCGTTTTGCCAAAGTATAAGGTGTCGCTTAATAAAGTGGTATTTCTCTAAAGTTATAGGAGATTGCAAGGATACAATTAGTTTATTTAGGAGACTCTTCATCTTGGAGTTTAACACAATTTCCACTTTGACTTTGCTTCCTCGGCTCTCACAGCCTAAGCTGTACAGAAATGTTTCTTCTAATGCCAACTCGGGCCAAGAGAACAGTGTGTTGACTGTAGGACAGCTCATGGTGAAGTGATGCGATACTCCAGCGTACCACCTCACCTTCCCCCGCCACTGTGACCTTCCCCCACTCCTGCTGTTTCCCCCACCTCTTTTCCCTTGACTCATGCGCTACAAGCAGTCTCTCAGTATTGTGCGGACTTTTGTGAGGGGAAGCCATGTCGCGGGACGCTTTAGGTAAGAAACTTAGCCGTGTTAAGACTTTGTTAGTTGCTCACTGTCCACCACTCAAAGTTAAGAAGGTTTCGACTTTAGCTAAGTGGCGCAAACTGTTGCGTGGACACCCTAGGTTTTATACCAAACAGACTAATGTCAGTTTTACTGATGAAGATTTGTTTAGAATATTAGATGAAATGACTTTTCCTTGCAAAATTCAGTTAGTTACTCCCATTCCTGACAGTTTAGAGTCTTAGTCTCTCAAGCCGATATACCTAGAATACACAGAGCCTGACAGTCAGTCACTCGGTGGCTGTCGTGGGGTGCGCATCGGTGTCGGCGCTCCGTTGTTACGTTTTCAAGGTCACAGTAATATGAAATTGGGGGTGTTGTGCTAGTTCAAGGTCACCTGAGGGATTACCGATTGCCCATTTAGGCAGAGTCATGTCAGAAACTCGGGTTTAACTTGGCACTTTTGCCGTTTCTCGTCCAATATTCGCTCCAAGTGGTCAAGGTCAAGGGGACTCGGACTGAAACTCGGAGCGTAGTGCGAGAAACGGCAAAAGTGCTAAAAAATTTTAAGTTTCTGCGTGACCTTGACCTTAGTGGCGTCGGTGACGTCGTTTTGATGACGTAAGGGGTGATGACGTCATCAGCACGTCATTTCTGTGACGTCATGGGTGTGACGTCATCGAAATGACGTCATTAGTGATGACGTCATCGATTGCGTCATCGATGACGTCATCGATGACGTCATCGGTGAGGTCATTGACCTCGATGACGTCATCCCTCAGGTGACCTTGAACTGGGCCAGCATCCTCAATTTCACACTACTAATGTTTTATTATGTAAATTACACGACAAAATTATCAAAGAGAAGAGCAGGTTACCACCATAACAGTAAACAACCGTGTTGCTTTTTGTTATAAAAAATAACCCATTCAGCTGAACTGTAGATGAATTGTTACATACAGTAAATCATGAAGTTTTTTTTAGATGTTTTATGTAACGTTATAATTTTTATTTTTTATGCATTAGTTGTACACTTATACAACTTAGTACTTGGTTATATTATAGAGTTTTTGTTTTTATTGCATACAAATATTTCCGCATTCTCAATCTTGGCATTTTGTGTTGTTATATGTTGGTAGTTTACCTTGTAGTGTATAGCCTATTATTTAGCCATCTCTGCATGTATGTGATATGAAATGGTGTATTTTTGCCGTTGGAATGCAATAAATAAATAAGTAAGAGCGAAACTTCTGATCAGAAAGTATTCTTTTAAAAGAACATTAAAAGTTTCAATAGAAAAATAGCCATTTAAATTATTTTAATTCACACCTAATCCTTTAACAAAAATATAATAAGCAGCATGCTTTCAAGATAGATTATATATATTTATATTATATACACGCGACATGTAATAAATACATGTCACACAAAACCCCCACACCAAACTTTGTCAAAATATGGATGAAACCTATAATAAACAATCAAGGGTAAAACCCAACTTCAAATACAAATTTGCTGCATTAGTCTCTAGTACGGTACATTTTCGGCCACACATTAAAGTGATGACCTGCAATTTTGTGCGTGCAGTGATGAAGTTAATTGTAGACCATCAGGTGAAATGAAGACGTCCAAGACAGCCTTGGGATCTGACGATCGGTTGAGGACAACGAGTAAAAAAAATAATTGCACAGAGCAAAACCCGGATAACCTGACATCGTTGAGTCATCCCACTTTATAGATGATCTGCAATTATAAGTCAAGTGTTGTTGATGTGAATGATAAGTGCTCCAGCTCCAATAATGGGTCAATTCTGCAATAATTCCTGTTATAAGTTCACTATTAATATTTTAACTATAGCAACAACCATGTTTTTAGCATATTGTAACTAATGTTATTTACATTATTTACTGTACTAAGATGTTGTCATTTTAAAATGTTCGCTTTAGAAGGATAAGTTTTTTGTAATTCCTTTGTTATTCTTAACGCATATTGTTCGAATTGACATAAAATGTTCCTTATAATTTTCTATTCGAAAATTAAAAATTTTCTTTCAAACAAAAAAAAAAGTATAATTTTATCTTGCATAAAATTAGGATATAAAAAAAAGGTTGCTTTAAACTTAAAGGCTGTGGAATACAACTCATTTTACGTGATCAAGTTAAGTTCATTATTCCAAGTTCATTATTCAACATCAAATTTTTTCACTACTACATAATGAAAGTAGCTATTTATATGAAAGAAAACAACCCTTTCCCAAGTTCTAATTTGGAGCAAGGGAAAACGACCAGCTGATTTTCCCTTTTTCTAAATTTACTTTCCCTTGCTTTCAATCAGTTCCTAATTTGCCCACTACGTGTGCTAGTGTTTTTACTGTTATCTTTTATAATTTAAATAAGCTGTTTTTAATGTTAAGAAATTTAAATGTAAACAGAAATAGACATACACTACTGTTTTGAGTCGTGATGAAAATGATAAAAAGTATCCCTCATAACTTTTAACCGAAACGAGTTTTCGGTACTTGCTTCAGTTATTCCAGTACTTTGCCTAGTACGTGAAACTGAAACTCGCTCTCACACGCTTGGTTTCGCCTCACACATGAGATTTGGGCTCATACCGTAAAATACCACTTTCGGTACTTGTAATGAAATATACTATTTACGGTTATGTGATACAACTGAACTATACATATTGCCAAAGAGAAAATTATTTTTCAAATTACATCACGAGCCCACTTTCCAGAAATAAGCCTATATGCATAAAAATGATAGGAAATCTTTCTTCCTATAATTCAAAGTTTAAGATGAATGACACGCTCTATAAAATAAATGCTTATTGAGGTCTTCCCTAATAGGCCTATATCTTTCTGGAATGCCCAATAATTAGGAATAAACGTCATATAAAATGTTACGTAGAGATTTTCCTTTATTATTATTTTTTATTTTATCAATTTCATTCATTGATATTTTAACTCGATTATTTCAGAGGTAGAGTACTGTCCTAAAAGTTTAATGTCAGGTTTGAAATTGTGTTTTAAATTTTCAAATTTTAGCATGTCAACAGGGGCGAACCCAGGATTCAATTTCGGGGGGGGGGGGGTATTTTTTGGAGGGGTAATACCAGGGGTTTGGGGTGTATGGAATACCACAAGAACAAGGCGGGTCCAGGGGGGCCTTCTCCGGAAAATTTTGAAGCTAAATGGTTAGTTTTAGTGGACCTCTACTTTGTCAGAATTTGGAGTGAAACTAATGGGTTTCGAATATTAAATAAAGTAATGATCAGACTATTATTTAAACTTGAAAAAATGTATTGACTTTATATTACGATGGGAAATAAATAACATTCAGGCGAAGTTCACTAAAAATTTATTGTCTAAAGTTTATTAAAAACACCAAAATATATTACCCATAAAGAGGTAAATATACGATTTATCTAGAAGACACAGAATATCAGAGTTATTTACATTATAAGATAGTATATAATTATAATAATAACTAATAAAAGTAAAACAATTGTAACTTAAAAGTATTATATTATTTTAACAGTGCATAAGCCAAAATATATTGTGTCTTCTTAAAAAAAATCAAGTTCTCAAAATTCAAATGAAGTACAGTAAATGATAGTCTACAGACTATAAAAAATACCAAAATAAATAAAAAACTTGAAAATCGTAAAATATATGAGTTATCTTTTTCTCTAAGATACACAAACCTTTAGATTGACTAAACGGCAAAACCACAAAATAACTAATAAGTTAGGGGTGGCAGCACTGCAAGTGAATTGGAGCGCGCTTAGTGCCAATTGCAAGCACTCGACAGTGCCGACGAGACGCTTTATATGAACTCGTCAGAATAATGCCAACGCGCAATAAATAATGTATTTCATTCCCAAAACTTAAATGACCTGTTTTAGATGTAATATTATTGTTTTATCTTTTTGCATTGTGCAATCAAAACCCCTATTATTCTTTATAAAAGTTGGCGTTTATATCTGTTTATAAACGTCTAGCGTATAAAAATAATATCTTAAGCATTTGTCATAGTTTTTTTTTTAGTTTTTTTTTTATTGTTAATAATCTTCTTTTACTCTCCAACATTTCGGGGAAGGGGGGGATATATCCCCTTTAGCCCCTCCCTGGGTTCGCCCCTGCATGTCATCAATGAGATATACCGTTGCCTAGCAAATGATCATTAAATTTTTCATATGTCTAAAAGGTATCAGGAACAAAAGAATGGTAGCAACGTAAGCTAATGTAACAATGAAAACGTAAAAATCAGGTTACAATGAATATAAATAGAAGAAATAAATGAAATAATAATATAAAATATCAATAGTATTTATTTTAGAAAACATTTTGTTAACTATTTTTAACAAAATGCCTTCCTAGGAACAACAAAATGGAAACCCAGGAACATTGGATCAGGATCCTAATGTGGCCTTCTCATCTTTTTTCAATGAGTTTCTTGCTGCCTTTAACAAATGTTTCCCAGAGTCCTACAAAAAGATAAAAAATAAGCAAAACATGAAACGTAACAATCAAATAGACCTACTTAAAAATTGGTATGCTGATGAGTTCACTCAAATCAAGTCCATGCTACTCTTGTTTTACGACCTCTCCAGGGGTTCATCAAACGCTGAGTTTTACCATCTTCAACACAATAGACTAAAGAAAAGATATAGGAATAAGGTACAGGAAGCCAAAAGGAAAGCCTACTCTGACTTTATTGAGCAGTCTCCAAACAAGTGCAGAGCAGCCTGGTCTGTGATCAAGGATCTAAAATTAAACTCTGTCTCACAGAATATTACAAAAACAACAGAAGAATTTAACAACTATTTCCTCGATTCTCTAGCAGGTGTGGTGGAAAACTTGCCAAACCGTCAGGAGGATGGGCTGGATCTTTTAGTACATGGATCAGCTGGAGTGTTCTTTGAGGACTTCAAGTGGGCTGCGACTACTGCGGACCAGCTTATCTCCATCTTTAAGGGCTTTAAAGAGTCCAATAGCCAGGACTTTTACGGTATGTCAACTAAGTTGCTAAAATTTGTATTCAAGGAAGTTGCTTCTCCAATCTCTTTACTGTCTTCTTAATGCCTGTTTGGCTAAAGGTGTTTTTCCTGACTGAATTAAAATAGCCAAAATAACGCATATTTACAAGAAAGGAGACCGTTCCCTGGTCAGTAGTTATAGGCCTATATCCGTTCTACTAGTCCTATCAAAAATTTTTGAGGCGGTTATGCACAGACAGTTACCAGAATATTTTGTTGCCAACAATATTCTTACCGAATCCCAGATTGGTTTTAGAAAAGGCCTTTCAACTGCCCAAGCTGTTAAGACCTTAACTGACTTTCTTTAAGAAACCTTTGAAAACAAGGAGTCAGCGCTGGCTATTCTGTGCGATATATCTAAGGCCTTTGATAATGTGGATCATGGCCTACTCCACAAAAAACTTGATTTTTATGAAATTTGAGGACCTTCCCTTGAAATACTATCATCTTACTTTCAGTGAAGACAACAAGTAGTGGAGTCAATGGAGTTAAATCTACACCAAGAAACGTTTTTTTTTAGTAGTTAGTAAATCTAACTACTTAAAGAAACGTTAAGAAAACGTTTGGCGTTTTTTAAACACCAAGTTTTAACGTTTTTAACGTTCAACTCCATTGAACCCTGGAGTCCCTCAGGGTTCAATCCTTGGCCCATTCCTTTTTATCATCCTCATGAACGATATAGCGTTCAGCATTCCCTGTACCACTATCTTGTTTGCAGATGATACCACTTTGGCCTCTAAGCACTCCAATGTGGCTGAATTACAAGCATTCTGTCAAGAATCTTGGTTGTGTGCAAGCGATTGCTTTGCGTCAAATAAACTCACCGTAAATGAAGAAAAGACACAGAACATAACTTTTAGTCGGAGGAATGTCGCTTCTGAAAATGATGTGAAACTGCTAGGCTTCAACCTTGATCAAGAGCTTACTTGGGAATCCCATATAAATTAATTGTGCACAAAACTCTCAAGAGTCATTTTTCTTTTAAGCCGGCTGTATTGGTATGTCCCTTCATCGTACTTAAGAAACGCATACTGCGCATTTGCAAATTCACATCTAGAGTTTAATCAAGACACAGAAGACCTAAGGTAGAGTAAGGTTAGGCACCTTACTGTGGGGCCTTGCAAGCTCTGTCTCAAGACTCCAAATTGTGCAGAAAAAACTGATTTTTACTATCTCAGGAGCAGGTGCTATCGACCACGCTTCAAAAGCTGGCTTTATATTTTTAAAGCTCAAACTACCATCAAGCATAATATTAATGGTTTTAAAGTCATTTCCGATTCACATCATCACAGCACACGACATGCCATAGACCTGGACATACCCTTCAGTAGACTATCTAAAGTCAAAAACTGTTTATTAACAACGAGTTACAAATTCTATAATGCTCTCCAAACATCAGTGAGAAGTCTGAGTGAGAAGAAGTTCAGGGTGGTGCTGCACAAGTGGCTTATGGAAAACCCTTACTATTCGTTTGATGAATTTTTGGAAGAGGCCAAATATCTACATGTTTAGAGTTTGAGGCCGGCAAGATTTTTTTGACGCCATCCATGGTTGTATATCCAGTCACAGATGAAGACATTAAGTATCAAGTAAGTACTTTCATGTTAAAAAGTTCAAAAACCAAAAATTTCCAAACAATCCATTATACGCTCTTTCTGTTTGCCAATACCACATTTTAGTAGACAAAATCACACCTTAAACGCTGATGAGGGAAAGCCAATTATTTATAAATGGAAAAACTATTTATATCAACATGTAACTTCTCTAATGTCATTCATGAGTATATTAAACATTTTTAACGTTAAATGTAAGTCCATAAAAGTCTAAGCCTTCTCTCAGTAAACTGACATTACACTGTGTTCGGCTTCAAACTTCAAAAACTTTAACAGATTTTTTTTAACCAAGAAAAAATATAACACGTTAATTCTAAACGTAATTCCTAAAAAAATATTCGTCTTAATGTGACTTTTATCTTATAAATTTAATCCATGATATATTTGAGCTATGGAATTCAAACTTGGCAAAAGTGTATTAACTCATAGATGACACAGAGTTTTTAAATTACTAACTTTCAAAATGGTGGCAGTTTCAAATTTCAAAGCTAAGTATCTTAAAACCGAAAATTTTATGAAGTTTTTACAAGTAAAATATTTTTGAAAAATCTAATTACCTGGAAAAAAATAAAACAAATTAATAAAATCGACCGATGAAAATAGGATTTAGGAAATCCTAGGTTTTACTCCACACGGGGAGTACGTGCAGCTTTAATGGAATGCTGCGGACGCGAACAACATCACTCCCCGGACACAAACTTCACCATCCATACAAACTGGACTTCCTCCTAGGACGCTTTTCAAGGTCGGAACCATTTCTTCACATCAGACTCGACCGCAGCAGTAGGTGGTATGAATCTTCCTCTGAAGCAGTGGACTATACTCAATCGTTTTCGCACTGGAGTGGGAAGATGTAATTATTGGAAATACAAATGGGGAATAATACAAGACCAGTCATGCGACTGCGGAGCAGAGTATCAAACTATGGAGCACATATTCGCAGAGTGCTCAATGAGTGCTTTCCCCAAAGGATTGACCGAACTGCATAGATCAAGTGAAGCTGGGCTGCAATTTCTTAACGTCCTGGATTTAGCTCTATGAAGAGAGATATCATTTTTATTTTATTGTTTAGTTTTATACATATACTGACTCAGGTGCTCTGCACAGCAGAATTTATATTCTTATTCTTAAAACTTGGTGGCTGGCTAAATGTGCCATACGATATATATATATATATATATATATATATATATATATATATATATATATATATATATATATATATATATATACATATATGTACAAACTTAGTATTGTTGGTTAGGTAAATAAACTTGTATTTTTTTTATTTCCAGTTTTAAATATATTTAGTTTAGAACAAATAACTTTCAGCCGTTTTCAAACCGTAAAAGTTAAATCCGTCTATTTTTGTCCGATACACTTTGAAACTGAGTAAATCAAATCAAATCAAATCAAATTTATTCGTCAATAAAATACAAAATATACAAGCACTTGCACCGAATAAGTCCCATATGAGCCATAAGGCTTGTGCGTGGTGACGAGTCCTTCTTATACACAAGAATGAAGTGCATCTTAAATTATATTAAAGTAAATAAGTATTAATTAACTTAACTAATGCTAAAATAGATTAAAACGATCCGAAAATAGATATAAATTTAGGCATAAGAACTAGACATTACAGACAATGACAATAATTAAGTTTTCTGTTAACAATATTAAAATAAATCCAAGGGATAATAGCAATATATTTTGTTTATATCCACAAGGCTTAGCTTAGAATACATAAACAAGTTGAGTAATTTATAAAATTCAACTGACTAACAAATAGACAGAGAGAGGTTTTGAGGTACAATGTTTTTCATTGACTGGACTATCGAAAAAAGAAAGAAATACCGATAAAATAAGTAAACAATAATAAAAAATATAAAGTAGCAAATAGTAAATATAGATAATATATAATAAGTAGTTGGCATCTAACCCAACATTGGACAGAGAGCCACTTCCAGCAGTGTAAATTGTAATAATTGTTATATAATGCAGAGTAGTAGCGCGGAGAGTACAATAGGTCTAGTGAACAGTTTAGGCTGTGTGCTGAGGGGCAGTCAGGAGAGACGCGGAGTACTCTGGGCCGACCTCCAACAGCCAGGCCGTGATTAGCTTTTTGTACGTTGTTATAGTAACCTGCGGATCTCTAATCTCTGGTGGAATTCTTCTGATAATAAGATTGGCCATGTAGACAGCATTAGTGAAATTAATCGATTTTACAACTCTAGGGATCCGCATGCCACCCTGCACGGCGTTCCTCGTCGGGTAACTATGACCAATCGGCGTCAGAACTTGATCCCTGTGTGAGAAGGTGTAGACCAGTAATGTTTTGATATACAGTTGGCGTATAGTAAGCAGGCTAGATTGTTTAAATAATAAGGTGGAAGGAAATTGCCGAGGTTTCATTAATCCTGCTTTAATTATTGATTTTTGAATAACAGATAATGGTTCGATTACATTTTGAAATGCGTTCCCCCATACTAAAATCCCGTACTGTAGTAATGATTGAACATGAGCAAAGTAAACTCTTTTTATTTCATCAGAATTTAAAATGTCCCTTAGTTGATAAAATACAAAAATTAACTTCCTGAGTTTAGTTTTAAGCATTTTAGCATGACAATCCCATTTAAGTTTAGAATCTAACACAACTCCCAAATATTTGTACTGGTCTACCCTCTCAACTACAGGACATCCGCAAGCCATATTAGCCAACTCCCCACACGAATGAACAGCCAGGCTCAGATCTGCTGGTGGCTCGCTCACGGGGCGCAGCGCGATAGGCATACATTTCGTTTTGGAAAGATTCATTGTTAATATATTTTCATCGAACCATCTTTTTATCAAGATAAGTTCTCTAGTGGCTGTAAGGTAAACCTCCTCCCAACTTTGTCCCTGAAAAATTACTAAAGTGTCATCAGCAAAAAGTTGTATACTGCCTGTTATATTTATGTAGGTTATGTTATTTATATAAATTAAAAAAAGGAGGGGTCCAAGAGTGCTTCCCTGGACCACACCAAAATCAACATTTCTTGGATCACTAACAAATTTATCTATTGAAACTACTTGTTTTCGATCAGATAAATAACTTTTAAACCAATTTAAGGCTAAGCCACGCACCCCTATGCATTCTAATTTTGAAAAAAGGATATGTCTATCAATAGAATCAAATGCTTTAGCAAGATCAATGAAAACCAATAATAATTTCTTTTCGTTGTTTATACCATTCATTAAAATATTACTAATAGAAAAAAGAGCGTCAGTAGTATTTTTGTCTTTCCTGAAACCAAATTGGGAGTTTAAAATCAGATTATTGTTTTCTAAAAAGGTTTGCAGTTGATATTTGACACATTTCTCTAATACCTTCGATAGCACGCTTAACAATGAGATGGGCCTATAATTATTTTTATCGGATTTACTTTTAGATTTATATATCGGGATTACCTTAGCCACTTTGAATCCATCTGGGAATACACCAGTAATAATACTACGGTTTATGATATGTTTGAGTGGGGATAATATACAATATAGATGATTTTTTAACAGGGAAACATGAAAGCCATCCTGTCCGGGAGCAGAGCCACCCCGCATTTCTTGTACACATTTCACTATTTGTCCGTCAGAGACCGGCTCCAGTTTAAACTCAACATTACCTCTGTGGGCAGCGTCGTCAACTACGGGGGGGGCCGGAGGATGGAGGCAAATTCTGTGTTAATTTATAACCTACTTCAGAAAAGAATTTATTAAATGAATTTGCCACATCCCTTATTTCGTCCCCATCGGGCCTTGCGCTATCCACAAAGTGATTAATGGGAAAACTATTTGTGCTAGTTTTGAGTCCACTGAACTCGTTAATAGTACGCCAAAATAATTTAGGAGTACCATTAGTATTTAGAATTTGATCTTTATAGTAATCATTTTTAGCTCTTCTAATCCTCTTGAATAAATCATTTCTAAAAGCATGAAAATATGTTCTTAATCTTTCATTAAAAGGCTGTCTTTTTAAGATTTTGCTTAACTTATCCCTTTTCCTGATATCACGAATAATATCCAGGGAAATCCAAGCTTTGATTTTTTTGTACCTCGTATTAACTTTTTTGGTTAAAATTGATTTTTGCTTTATATTTTCAAAAATATTAAGAAATAGATTACAGCTTAAGTTAGGATCTTGCTCCTCCAAAACACTTTGCCAATTTTGAGCGATCAGAGCCTCTCCAACTGCCCTCAGATCCAAGTAAGTATAGGTTTCGTTAGTGTCAGTTATAGTGTTAGTCTCTTTTTTTAGATCAAATTTGGTGAAAACGGCATAGTGGTCAGTCATAGCAGTATGAAACACACCTGCAGTAACAGTGCTGTAATCGTTATGTTTGATCATTATATGATCAATGCATGTTTTAGATACATCTGTTACTCTAGTTGGCTTGTAAATTGCCTCAGTAAATCCTACTCCGTACATTATATTTAAGTATTCTTCTCTATCTAAGATATTTTGGTGGTTTCTAATTTCCGGCAATGTGTCAATGTTAATATCACCAAGAAAAAAAATATAAGTAGAATTATTTATTTTCGAGGTATACATATTTTTTAGATCATTAAGGAAAAGTTCGCAATTCATGGATGGACTTCTATAGATTGATAGACAAGAGAATCTACGACCGTTTATACTGAAATCAACTTGTATACCAGTAGCCTCTCCCAATCTTATCTCTTTAGGCGAACCATTCAACTGCTTGCTGCAGTAGACGATAACACCATCATTACGATTCCAAAAGCTAGTTGTGTGAAACAAGTCATATCCGTCAATTGGCTGTAAAGCCTTATTTGAGTCCAGCCATGCTTCTGTAAATACAATAATATCGAAATTAATGTTTAAGCTTTCCAACAGAACTAAAATACCATCAAAATTTTTGTAGTAACATCGGATATTAAAGTGGATTAATTTAATGTTCTCGGTGTCATTATTTAACAATTCTTCCAACTTCGAGTGATCATAAATTTCTTCGCAGTTAATGTGTCTGCAATTGTCTAGTTCATGCCCTAAGTCCCTTCTGTCCATGCGTGCAGTAAGTGCGCCGCCGTGTATGCACCGCCAAGTAAACACAAATCATCATAAATCATTGTAATAAGAATTATTTATGGAAAAAAATAATAAAAGAAAATATAAGAATAAACACAGAATTTGTAAACTAAGCCTTGTTAACGTATCTATCACATAATACCTAAAAGTAGAAGCTTAATGGAAAAAAATTGTAATGAAGGTATTAACATTGTTCAGTGTTCTTCGTAAGAAACATTAATTAAAGACCCAACAATTATCTTTTGTTGATAATAAAAGTAGATATACAACTCAGGTCAATGCAGGTTTATAGAAAAATCTCTCTTAAAATTTTTTCATGGGATTACCAACTATAACAAATACAATGAATTACTTTACAATTGTTTTCCTTACAGAGATAACAAAATATCACTACAAGATATGTTAGTCAAAAAAAGAAAACATGACTATACAGTAGTAGAAGATTTCACTTAATATCTTTTGGATAAAACAGCATAATATAAAGAGTAGAAAGATAAGCAGGCTGAAGTTGTTTAATATTATTAGAGAACATTCTTTTTTTTTTAAACAAAACAAAATAGTTGTATTGTATTTTAGTTAGAACAAATAGTCACTTTTGGTTTTAGTTCTTAAAGATTAATTATATATATATAAAAAAAAAAATACCACACAATTCCTAAATGTAATATGAAATTAAAATAGACTCTTGTCAGTAAAGGTTTAAAGAGCCTTTAGTCTAAATCTTTAATTCAAACAAAAATTTTCAACAACAACTTTGAGTTTTAGGAAAGAGTTTTTGGCTGATGTAAATGTTTATTGAAAAATTTGTTATTGAAGTATACAATTACTGTTATTATTTGAACTTTATACAGCTAAGTAAAGATCTTACCTTACTTTGAATAGAAAAAAATATTTTATTATAATTATTAAAAATAGTAAACAAAAATCAAAGAACATGAGTTACTATTTTGTAAGACAGTGTTATAAAACTAATAATTACCTAATACATGACCTGGAGAAGATAGTAGAAAATTACAACACATTTCAATTGAGTAGTTTGTCGATGTCCTCAATGGTCCTCAGCACGGTGGTCGGGCAGCTGGGGTCGGTCGTCTTCTTGGCCAGCACTCGGCAGTCCCGGGTCCAGACGTAGGCGATCTTCCCCTCCCTCTTTAGCTGTCTTGCCTTGCCGAGGATTCTCTTGTTATGCGTGGTCAGGTGATCATTGATATAGATAGGGTGTGATTCAAAACTGTCACTGAGCTCTGCACCCGTCAATTTCTTGTGATGTTCACGGAAGCCACTCATCCAACCTTCTTTGCAGTTCCTCACGACGAAGCGGGCTATGATTGGAGGGTTGGGGCGGGTGTTAGTAACCGGGAGGCGATGAACAGTAGAAAAGTCCTCTCTGTAAAACGGGACGTTGATAACACGGGCGATCTTACTGAGGATATTGAGCAAGCTTTCGTTACTCGTGTATGGTACGCCGACGATCTCAATGTTATCTCGCCTGGAG
This sequence comes from Neoaliturus tenellus, assembly GCA_030545055.2. Taxonomy (NCBI): domain Eukaryota; kingdom Metazoa; phylum Arthropoda; class Insecta; order Hemiptera; family Cicadellidae; genus Neoaliturus; species Neoaliturus tenellus. The sequence goes on from CM061537.1 coordinate 43,821,024, forward strand.
TATTGTTCAAGATCACATAACCTTAACTGCATTTCATTCATTTCATTTTTCATAGAAGCATTCTCCTGAGTTAAACGGGTGTATTCCACTTTCCTTTGTTCGTTCTCCTCAGTCAACATTTTTAGTGACCCCTGCATTGTAGCTATAGAACCATTAACTTCTGTCAGTTGTAATTTAACATCTTCAATATTTCCATTGATACTAGTTTCAACAGAATTCATTGCTTTAGTGAGCTCACTTTTTAAGCTTTTGAACATTGCGCTTAAAGACTCACTGTCACTTTGGCTTGTGTTCCCTGATGATTCCCCATGGCATTCATCACACTTCCAGGCAGCTTTCCGTTGAGCACTCATCTTCTTGTATTTTCCGAAAGTTTCAACACGGGTGCACGCGGGATGAAAAATTAGTTTGCATTGCGAACATGTCAGCACTTCTCTACTGTTCTCCACTGAAGCAGAGCACTTCCCGCAAGAAACCATAATCGATAAATTATATACCTTAATGTAATGTATCAGCAGCAATAACAGTTATGAATAAGAGCAATAAAGGCTAATATAAAGTCATATAATTCCGTATTGGACAGGTTAGTACACTAGCGGGCACGCACAGCAGGCACCACCGATAAGGGAGGTCAGAGGCCGCACATCCGCACTCTACGACGACCAGATAAGGACAGATAAGGACTGAGTACACTTTGAGCAATTCAGTTATATACTGATAATCAATGTCACAATTAAACTTCTTTTAATAAAGTTCAGTACCGTTTACTCTATATGGATTATAAAGCTACTCAAATTTCTTGATCAGAAAATCATCGATATAAATGATTAACTCTAAGTTGAAGAAACAGTGGTGTTTCTAGCAGGTTTTCTTATCAATAGCTTTAGCTTGCCAAACTTTAATATAGTAGACTATAATTAATTAAAATATAGTCTTCAATCATTGGTGTTATGTGGTTATTGTTTTAAGATCAGACTAAAACAGACGCTGTGATGTTAAAGTGATATTCTTTATCTCCGTGCCTTTCTTCTGGAGGACGTTTTAAGTTACTTATAATTTCCTTTTGTACATGCCGTTATTTTTATCTAGTCAATTTGGCCAAAAACTTTAATTTGAGACCACTCAGCTAATTCTACAATTTTTACACGCCCACAACTTCGTTCTAAATATTTTCCGCAAGCATACTGAATGCAATTCGTTAACCAGATGTCCGGTGTTTACCTTTTACAGATGTTTACTTGAAAATCAATAAGTTTCCTTCCCAATGTTAGTCAAAGGGGAAAGTTATGAACTTTAAGGACTTGTAGGGACCTTACTTTTAAATGGATATTTAACAATTTAATTTAGAAGCAACTTCACGCCAAGCTCTATCCAATGACACCAAAATCATTAAAATCAATCGAAAACTGTCGCGTATTAAATATGTATAGATTGTCATGTATTATCATATTAAGAAAAAATTGACAAATAAAAATATTGTATAATCTAATTGATTAAGATACTTTGGAGAGTATTAGCCTGTAATATTATTGATTAAATTAAAATCATAACAATTATGTTTATAATGGTTTGTATATACATATTATAGAGTCTACCTGGTATTGATATCTGTAGGAAAATGTTTATTAATAATAATAGCCTGTTAATTATATTCAATTATATTTAAAGTTATTTATATTTTTGTTTAATTAGAAAAAATAGATATATAACAAGTGTATAAAGCATTACATTGAAGAGAGTGTACATTGATAAGATTCATTTATAAAGTTGCACTTAGGCATATGCTAATTTACAGCTAACTTTAAATATTTAAATTAAAAGGACTGCCAAAACAAAATTTAACTTTTGGTGAGTCTATTTTAACTGTCGTATATAAATTATATAATATGTAAATCTTAACTATTGTTAAAACCATTGTTTTGTTTCTATATTAGTTAGACAATATGAATAAACATTTGCCATGCCGTGCTAAAAACCAAATATGTCAGCACAGTAAAATTAAAGTGGTCATAATCACAACTTACTCTGCAAAATCTGGTTTCGACATCGTAGCCATGTAGCGGCTTCTTAAACTGAATATTTAAAACTTTTTATGTCTTCATAATTTAGCGTTCATATAACTACAAAAACTAAATATTGTATGTTATATTTTAAGAATAGTTGCCCTATAGTACTGCCTTGCACAACCCCACACTTAACTTGTAAAGGATCTCTGTTAACCCCTTTCGAAAGGAAACTGTTGCTTAAGAAAGAAGGTTTTCCATCATACCCTAGAGCTTAAATCCACCGCGCAGGCTGCTTACAAAATGGTACAGTTACATTTTTGATGGTTTAAAAGGTGAATACAGTATTGTTAGCATAGTCAAGGTCACCTACTACTAGGGTAACTGACTTGAGAAAAAATTATGTTTAACTCGTGGCCCTGACAAGTTAAGAAAAAGTCGTTCGTTAAGAATCCACAGAGAAACTTAGTGGTAATGAAGAGTTCAAAAGCTTGACGATGAGAGATTTATTAAAAAGATTTGTAAGCATTGTAACAGTGATTAATGGTAATAAATTAGTTTTTAAGTTATTAGGGGTTTCTGTTTGTGCAAATTTCAATACCATAGCTCTATTTATAAGATAAACTTATTGAGTAAGTAACCAAAATCGTAATAAATATAGTAACTTATTTTGTTTCTTGGTGATTTTGAAGAAAATTATGTTAAAATATGTTTATGCTAAAACTACCAAGAGCTCCAAATTATATTAATTGACAGTTAGATTTATGACTTAAATCCATCTTAAGATTAATAAACCTAAAAGCATTTCCTTTATGCTAAAATTGTAGTTTTAGATTATTAGAGCAAAAATTAAACATCATATTAAACATACAGGGTGGTTATAAAGTCCCTTCCCCCCTAGTATTTTTCTACAATTCTAATTTAAAGTGATTTTCAATGACGGGATTCATTGTATAGGTACTTACTCTAACTTTTGTAGTAATTCAAAATTTTGGGAGTTACCTGAGGTCTAAGATGTAGGAGTCAACTTCAAAATTCCTTATGAGAAGCTAGTCATGTGACATGTCAAATAACACTGCCTTTTCCCCCTGAAAACAGTGGTGCAATCTAAATTCAAAAGGGTTACACCGTTTTCAAGATATCTGTAGGTCTAAGATGTAGGAGTCAACTTAAAATTTTTAACTAGAATCTAGTCATGTGACATGTCAAATAACACTGCCTTTTCCCCCTGAAAACAGTGGTGCAATCTAAATTCAATAGGGTTATACTGATTTCAAGATATCTGTTGTTCTAAGATGTAGGAGTCGACTTGAAAATTTTAACTAGAAGCTAGTCATGCGACATGTCAAATAACACTGCTTTTTCCTCATGAAAACAGTGGTGCAATGATCGTGCAAAAGGGCAGTATTTTTGTCCTGTAATACTTCATTAGATTAAAAGTTACGTTTTTACTTGTTTCTTACTTTAAAAATTATTATTCTAATTAAAGTTTAACTAAAGGTAATTTTGATATACAAATAAAAAATTACAAGAAATTAAAAAAAAAACATTAGAAAATTAACCAATAATGGTTTTTTGCATAAAATAGCAATATTAAATTATTAACCACCTACCTTGACTGCTACAATGACTGTTCGAAGTGTTCTCCACTTAAATTTAGATTGCACCACTGTTTTCAGGGGGGAAAGGCAGTGTTATTTGACATGTCGCATGACTAGCTTCTAGTAAAAATTTTTAAGTCGACTCCTACATCTTAGACCTACAGATATCTTGAAAACGGTATAACCCTTTTGAATTTAGATTGCACCACTGTTTTCAGGGGGAAAAGGCAGTGTTATTTGACATGTCGCATGACTAGCTTCTAGTTAAAATTTTTAAGTCGACTCCCACATCTTAGACCTACAGATATCTTGAAAACGGTATAACCCTTTTGAATTTAGATTGCACCAGTGTTTTTAGGGAGGAAAGGCAGTGTTATTTGACATGTCGCATGACTAGCTTCTCATAAGGAATTTTGAAGTTGACTCCTACTATCTTAGACCTCAGGTAACTCCCAAAATTTTAAATCACTACAAAAGTTAGAGTATGTACCTATACAATGAATCCCATCATTGAAAATCATTTTAAATATAAATTGTAGAAAAATACTAGGGGGGAAGGGACTTTATAACCACCCTGTATAATACGCAAAGTTAATTTAGTAATTAATCAATTTTTTTTACCTACAAAAGTGAGAAAATTTTCCCCAATTTCTAGTTAATATAAGAAAGGCAAAAGACAAAATGCCAAAACATTAAAATCTTTGAGTTGCTAAATGATTTGTAATTGGAAAAATTATATATTGTCTTTCCAAAATAAATTAAAACATGGTAATATATGTACACAAAAATACACGTTATAGGAAATTGGTCCAAACACTAGAGCTTTTAGTTCTATACTCAATTTTATCATAAATTAGGCATAATCAAAATTAAGTTCTTTGAATATTTGAGAATAGAAATATTTTATAGTTGATTTGAACACTGAGATTAACAATACCCGTATGTGCAATGCTCACTATGGACACACAAAAATAAATAAATAAAAATTAATAACGAAAAAACAATCTTTCATTTGTTATCGTATATATCTACTTCTTAACCTCTAGTTCAGGGGAGTAATAAATCAGAACACAAGTAGTTTCATACAAAAATTGTATTTAAAAATTCAATACATATATACAATACTAAAATAACTTATATACAGTCGCCATCCATTATTACTTTCAAATATTGAACACCTGGTAAAATAGTAGGCCTATATCACAATATAAGACTTGGCACGAAACGTACAATTATAGCACAAACCACAAAACATATTTGCAATTTAATACTACGTTGTACAACTATCAGGTATTAAATATGTGAAAGTGTAAACATAAAAAGGAAGTTAGTCCTATATTTTGACTTAGAACACTACTTTACTATCGAGGGTAAAGGCAGCACACGACAACTCAGAACGAGAGAGAGCGTTTAAATTATAAGATAGATAAGATATATCTAATTATCTTACATCATTAATAATACTGGTACTGAGAACAATTTGGTCAGCTGTTGACGGTAACACACGTTATGTTAAGCGTTTCTGGGGGAATTTATTAAATATATATCCTGTTAATAAACCTACGATGAGCTTATTTTCCAGGCTTAGGATATGAGTAACCGGCAGAACCACCTTGTGAGTATCCGCCACTTCCAGCACCTCCGGCGCCACCGTAGCCACCAGCGCCACCGGCTCCGGCGCCACCGTAACCTCCAGCGCCACCGGCTCCGGCGCCACCGTAACCTCCAGCACCACCTGCGCCACCAGCGCCACCCTTGCTACCATAGCCTCCAGCACCTGCTCCTCCAGCTCCACCGGCTCCTCCTCGACTTCCATAACCTCCAGCGCCACCGGCGCCACCAGCTCCGCCACCGTAACCTCCGGCACCACCAGCGCCGGCACCACCGTAACCTCCGGCGCCACCAGCTCCGGCACCACCGTAACCTCCCGCGCCACCAGCTCCGGCGCCACCGTATCCTCCGGCTCCTCCCTTGCTTCCATAGCCTCCAGCACCACCGGCACCTCCTGCACCACTGTAGCCTCCAGCGCCACCAGCTGCGCCGCCATATCCTCCAGCACCTCCAGCTCCTCCTCTACTTCCGTAGCCTCCAGCTCCAGCACCACCGGCGGCACCACCGTACCCTCCGGCTCCTCCGGCTCCGGCACCACCTCCATAACCTCCGGCTCCACCGGCTCCTGCCCCACTTCCATAACCTCCGGCGCCCCCAGCACCTCCTCTTCCTCCGTATCCTCCGGCTCCAGCACCTCCAGCTCCACCGTAACCGCCGGCTCCAGCACCACCAGCTCCACCGTAACCACCGGCTCCAGCGCCACCGGCGCCTCCATAGCCCCCTGCACCTCCGGCACCAGCACCAACACCAGTGTAGCTTCCATCATCGTAGATTCCGGCAGCTTCGTCAGCAGCGTTCTTGGCAAGGGCCTCCTGAATCTCTGGTGGGATTGGAGGAGGAGTGGGCAGATGGGCTCCTTGGGGAACGAATCCGTTCTCGTCTGCAGTGTAGACGACTTGGATCTGTTGTCCATCGGGGGAGGTGTAGGAGAACGAGCCTTGGGCAGCCTCACCGGGGCCTTCGGGTGCGTCTTGCTTCAGGTATCCGTCCTCTTGTGCCTTGATGCCGTTACCAGTCTCGTAGCTGAAAAAATACATTTAAATTAATAAATACGAATACATTTCTTTTTTACTTAGCATAATCAAAAGTACCATTTTATCTTGAGTTTTTATTCTATAGTTTTTATATGAAAGTTTTTATGCACAATTATTTTACTCGACCAGGCCTTGAGAAACGAGTGGCGAAAATATCAACCACATTTCAAGACCCTCTTAAAAAAGTGCGAAAAGTTCATCTAATATGCCCAATGAGTTCCTCAGCAGCAGTCTAGACAATTTAGTTCAACGAGGGTCACCCCACTCTTTCACTCTTTCATAATTAGGATTAGGATATGTTCTCCGAGAAATTTAAACTTCCTCACCTCCATGAGTAAGAGCCATCTCCGAGGTTCGGGCTGTTCTGGTAAGAGATGATAGGAATAACAGGACCAGAAGCTCCACCAGCACCACCGGCTCCACCGTAACCTCCTGCTCCAGCGCCACGTCCGTAGCCTCCGGCTCCAGCGCCACCGGCACCACCATAACCTCCGGCTCCAGCGCCACCAGCTCCGCCATAACCTCCAGCTCCAGCGCCACCTCCATAGCCTCCGGCTCCAGCGCCACCTCCGTAGCCTCCGGCTCCAGCGCCACCGGCACCACCGGCACCACCTCCATAACCTCCGGCTCCAGCGCCACCGGCGCCACCTGCACCACCTCCGTAACCTCCGGCACCTCCTCTACCTGTTAAACGTCAAAAATTAGGCTTATATTTGTAGAACAATAACTATAGCAAATTTTATTGGAGTAATTAAAGAGCACATTGCTCACACAATGCTTGAGTAATGAATTGCTGTTCACATTTTATCATACTATTTCTTCCACTAAAGTTTTAAAAACTAATAGGAAAGAGTGAAAATTTGTTGAATAATTTACTAAAAAATTCTATTGATCATAAAAATTTAAGGTCCTTCAACCTATTCATGAGCATAATTCGAAAAGCCAATTTTCAAAACCGAGGGATTTTTCTATAGTCTTTCAAAATTGTTCCTTTTACATTGTCGAAACAAGTTTAAAAAAGTTTGGTAGATCTATTTGAAGTTTTAAAAAGATAATTTGAAAGACATATTAAGGAAATGATTGTTTTACCTCCGGCACCACCTCCGTATCCACCGGCTCCGGCCCCTCCAGCGCCACCACGTCCTCCAGCTGCACCGCCGTAACCGCCAGCTCCAGCGCCACCGGCGCCACCATACCCTCCGGCTCCGGCTCCTCCAGCTGCACCACCGTAACCACCGGCACCTCCTCTACCTCCGGCGCCACTACCGTAACCTCCTGCTCCAGCGCCACCGGCGCCACCGTAACCTCCAGTTCCAGCGCCACCAGCGGCACCACCGTAACCTAGAATATGATCAAACATGTCAGGTATATTATTACAAACGATTATTGTGATAGTAGGATCCTTGTATACGATGTAATACCATTAATATATTTAATTAAAAGATGATTTCCAAGAGTGCTAAAGAATTAAAAGTTACAAACTTTCATATAGGCTTTCCTTAGGACATATTTGAGTTTAGTTATTTTACCACTGAATCGTCACATGTTTTACCAGCTGTGCTGGAAAAAGAACATGTTATGTGATTAATAAAGAATATAAATCTGAAATTTTTCCTTGATATTTAAAATAATAAATTGATACCGCAATTCAGGCAAGTCCTAAATAACAACAAATGTGATATTTAAGTAATTTGTGAGCAGTATTTAAATGAGTACTTTTTTCTGTAACAGTGTATTTTTCATCTAAAATTCATTTTGATGAGGAAAGTCAAATAGATTATACCTCCAGCACCTCCCTTAGCACCACCGTAGCCACCAGCTCCGGCGCCACCGGCACCACCGTAGCCTCCAGCACCACCGGCTGCGCCTCCATAACCGCCAGCGCCACCCTTAGTCGCGCCACCATAACCTCCGGCTCCACCAGCGGCGCCACCGTAACCTCCGGCACCACCGGCGCCACCAGCGGCGCCACCGTAACCTCCGGCCCCACCAGCGGCGCCACCGTAACCTCCGGCGCCACCAGCAGCACTACCATATCCGCCGGCTCCTCCTCTACCTCCAGCGCCCCCGTATCCGCCCGCCCCGCCTGTGCCGGCGAAGGGCGCCGCTATGCCACCACTTCCTCCGGTGCCGCCTGAGAACGCAGCCCCGGCCGGGGGTAGATAAGCGTTCTCGAGGCGGGCCGCTGTGGCCACCCCGGCCAGTAAGACGACCACCGCCTGAAAAAGAGAAATAATAGTTATGAGCATAGTTTGAGTTTTTATATACTTTGTTGTTTTCTTTGCTAATCGGTGCTAACTTCTTCCAAACTGTTCAATTACAATATTGAGTTACAGATACCATATATTGATACACAGTTATAACGCTGAGTACTTAGTATTTACTGAACCGTTCTTGTTTATATTAAAGGGGTTGAAGTGTGATTTGAAATATTCCCTTAGAATTAACGATCGCCCTTAAAGTTTACCTGTAGCCCTTTAAAGTTCCCGACCAATGAAAGAATCAAATTCTGTAACCAAATTCTGTAAAAATACCATGGTCATGTGGGTTGTATAATACACATTATAATAAGCATTATTGCTTTTCATTGTAGCCAAGCAGAAAAAGGATTTAGACACCCCATTCATACACAGGCGACTCTAAAAGTATGTTTATATTGTGTCATGTGTGTTTTTTTTTTAAGGAAATTGTTGGATTTGTATATCGAGAAATTATTTGAAATTTCCTAAGGTTTGTGTGTAGGCCTACTTTGAATTTTTGGCTATTTTATATACTTATTAAAGCATTTTGAATTTAAAAAATATAGGGCAGTATTTTTTCATTGTCTTGTGTTATATTGTTTTAAAATTAAAAATAAGATAGTTAACTTGTGATAATACATGACATGTTATGTAATCAGTGTTTACAACTAATAATAACAAATATTACATTTCATCCAGCTTTAACTCCTGTTTTAGTATACCGGTAACTGTTTTTCTTCTTTTAAGTTACGGTATAAGTATCAAAAGTGTTTCTTTAATGAAATAGTACCAGTGGGACCGAGCTTAAGCTCGGTAAAATTATTGCTTTCGTTCTCACACAAAGCTCGTTCGCTCCGCTCACTCGCCCTCTTCCTTTTTAAGACGAGGTCGTTCGCTTCTCTTACTCACCAGGCCAAAGGGTGCTGCACTTTGGTATAATTTTCCTAAACTACAGGTTAAAGATGTAACACATTGGTTTATTTTATCTACAGTTATCAGCTGATTTTGTTTAGATTAAAAAATTTCCATAAGGATAACATGGACACTTTAAAGACCTCTAGGGCGAAAACCGGATTTTTCCCAGACAAGGGAGCAACTCCAATTGATTCCTGGTGGCCAAAACCCCCATATTAAAAAAATAATAAATAATAAATAAAATAAATAAATAAATAATCCTTGGAGAAAAAAAATTCTCCATGCAAACATTGCTTGTTTTAGAGTATAAGATTACTTACATTATTTAACTGCGGTGATATTTTAGTTAAATTAATTAAATTTATCGAAATACCTTGTAAACAGTAAAATTAGTACTCTTAATGCACCAACAAAAACACCGAAAACATTTAATTTTACCCTTTACCCCTATGGCCATCAGAGATAATAGAATAAACATTATTGAAGAATGTTTTAAAACTGTACATAAAACAGCTAGTGTAAACAGACTCTGCAGTTCTAGTGATGAAACTAACGATAATGGTATAATTAGTGACTTAATAGTAATTACTACTAATAAATTTAACGACCCTCTTTACCCGTCGAACATTACAAGCAATTATGCCGTCCTTCATGTTTTAGTGTTCAAATATCTTTAACAATGAAAGCTTGATGGTCTCAGCCACCGATGATTGTTCGAGGTTTTATCGGCTATTATGCAGTTCAGCATTGCATGTTTCACGGATGGAACAAAAAATGCTCTCCAGGGACGAACGGAAGGGAATCAACAGACAAGAAATTATTTCTGGCTCATCATTTTAAAATTCTGATTCCTAATTTACCTTACTGTTGGATAGAGTAAAAGTAACGTAAGTGGTACTCATGAAAAAGAATTCTTTTTAGTTTTGGTGCTCAGATGAAAAACTAAATTAATAAAGTAAAAAGTTCAAAAAGGTCGTGTGTTGAAACAACTACATATAAATGGTTTCATTATAATTTCAATGAACTTGCTATTTCAATATAGTTCGAATATTTAAATGTAGTTTAGTAAAATAATTTAGTTACATAAGTGCAAAATAAATAGTTGTAACTTACTATTTATGGGGTGTATGGAAAGATTATTTAACTGTAAAAATTTAACATTTGTACATTCATAGGAGGCAGGAGGGTTCGAAAGAGTTTTCAAAAGATTTATTATTTCTTAAGATAAACTTATTCCGAAATATTGTCTACTTTCCAACTTTTAGTAACATTATTCACAATACGATAAATTTTTTTATTACATCATGATTTATATTCAACAGGTGTTTATTCTCTTTCACCCCGTACACTGTGTGTCCAGGATGTAAGTGTTGTCTTTATTAATTTTTCCAAATTAACTTATTTATAATTTCCTAAAACGATTTAAAGTGTTTGTGTTGTCCTAATAGAAGACACGACTTTTCATGATAATATAAGATTTGGACGAAAATCTTATTTAAATTTTAAAAAGTTTTAACTTCACGGTAATAATACACGACGGACTCGTCGGCTAATTATTCCACTGCGCCGTGTGGTCAGGCGGGGCGGTACAACTGCTAGTTACCATGGTCCCGGGTCACACTTGTGCAACGTTGCATGACGGGAGGGATCACACGGTTGTGTGAAGCTTCCACTGCAATCCTGCACCTGTGACCGGGTTACCGTCTAGTCGACGACCACGTGGACGTGGTTACACGAGGAGGTTAGACTGGCGGTTCATTGTTACGGTACGCCGGGTTATGGCACTGAGGGACATGCTGGAATTGTGTGTAGCTAAACAGAGGTTAAAACATCGCTCAGTGATACAGAGGGTTTGATTTTTTCTGTATCAACGCCAGTGGAATTTTAAAGTAAACTACAACACAGTATACAAAATGCTTTTTGGGAAAGTGGTCCAAACTCCTCAATGTTTATGGGCATCCCGGGGATCGAACCTGCCTCTTGGAATAAAGTCCAAAACCCAACCATTAGGCTAGCAACACCAAATTTTACAAAACGTTGTATCAATAAAGTCGAACTGAACAGTAACAGTTGCTAATCTGTCTGACGATATTCTACGTATGATCCAATAGTATCTGTAGGAGGCGCAATACAACCACTTATAATATGACCACTTCCTAAAACACGTTAAAAAATCTGTAAAAATGAACGTCGGTTTGTATGGTAGACTTCTGAACTGGTATAAGCTATAATTTTAACAAACCATTGGCTTGGGTTACAACAATATAAATTTTTAATATAATTTAAAGTTACTTTAAATCTTTACTCGATTAACATCTAACATGAAACGACCCAGTTTTTATTTAAAAAAATAAAAATTTTCACTCTAGTCATAAGATTTAGAATCTTTAAAAATTTAATTGAAAATTATAACAAAGCACGTATTGTTATCTTTCCCTTTTGAAATATTTGACACTTGACATTCCATAGTTATAGTCTATAATAGAAAAGCATAGGATCTAGTGTGGTACATATCAAAATAAGATGGATCATCACACAAATTTAAATTATAATGTTTAGTTTCAGATTATATCGAAATCAATTCAGTCTAACACGAATGGGCACCATTAATAAAACTTGTAAACATATTGAAAAAGGCCCACTTATTAATCATAAAACACGTATATCAAAACTTTAAAGAGAAGTGCGACCCACTGACGTGGTGCACCGTATTCAAAACACGAGCGGTCCTAGCCCACTACCTTGCGCAACACCGCGCCGATACAGAACGTCCCTCTGTACTCGAAGCGTTTAACCCGCGGCGCTCCTCGGCGTTGCCTCACGTGACGTAATGACGTCATCCCACAATTAGTGACGTCACCGGCATCGATACGAGATCAGCTGAGGTTCGCGTGGCGAGGGCGAGTGCGGCTGTAGCAATTACTGTCGTGTTGCAACGGATGTCTCCAGAGGGACGGCTCAAGGATTGGCGGTGTCAATGGGAGCATCGGTTAGCGGAGGGTACTACACAGGGTTTTGTTGGAGATTTTAAAAGTATACATGTGTTTCAATAATGAAAAGCAAAATCAATAGTAAATCAGACGAACGTTGTCACTCCAGATACCGTGATTTGTTTTAAATGTTAAATATTACTTGTAATGTAAAACAGGGTAAAAGTTTTTGGTATGAAATATCTTTTAAAACCATTGAATTGCTACCTGAACAAGAAAAACATTCATCTGTAGAAAAATTTGTATTTTAAACTGTGATACGTAATAAGATATGTAGGCTATCATTTTAGTTTATCAATTTTGATACGTTATTTTATTCATTATTTTATTTATTTACATTACGCTAACAGTCGGAAAACAAGAAAAACTTTAGTAATAGTAAATATAGTCAAAGATAATATTTATGTATTAAAAGACAAGCGTGTTTCTTTTAATCCTTTTTTCCCAGCTCGTGTGCATCATAGGAGAAATCCGCGCATACCGTAAGAAAGATATTAGCCCCCTGGACTACCCCTTACAGGCCTTCAAAGTTCCAATGTTAAAATCTGATGCTGGAGAAGAGCCATTGCCGAGTTATTGAAGAACTCTAGTCTTTATAAATGTTTAAAACAACACTAAAATCAAAAACGAAAATCAACGTACCACCAAATCAAATGAATATTTGTCATAAATAATAACAGATTTTAAAATTTACGCCAAGAAGTTAGCTAATTTAAGAGTTGTTCAACATCTTCTTATTGGTCATAAGAATTTAGGATGACTTTAATTTTAATTTTTTTCAATATGCACCTGTACACCTAAAGAGTTACGAGTCACTCTCATTTATAAATTTAAAACATAGAATGCTAAAATATGTCGATCATGAAAAATGGAGTAAAATTTTTAAAGTGTATTTACTTTTTCCAAGTGACTTGTATTCTTATCACGGGCGGTGGTGTGTCAAGATAAGAGCCCGTGTAAAGGTCAGTGGTTCTGCCCTCGACTTTGCGGTCGGCTCGGGTCGCAGCCCAGATGTCAGTCTGCGGCATTACATACGGAGGTTTCCCAGCATTATGTGGCTATAATTGACTCCAACCACAAAACGCAATCCTCCCCGCTTCGTCCCACAGACAAATTGTATGCACCGTTCCAATTTAGTGCAGTTTTATTACACATGTTATAATTTAGCCTAACAGACATTTAGAAACTTTATATTCAAGAGAAATGGTTATTGATAATGTATCATATTAAGACTCTGTATATACTGCAATTAGGTTATATTTAATGATCAAATAAAGATTTAGATTATTATTATATACATTGCATTTATAGCTCCAGTTAAGTTGGCCTAAAAACGTTGAGTAACAAACAAATGTTTCAAGTTTATTTTCTATTTGTATTTTTCAAGCTAATATTGTGTTTAAGTAATATGCCTGTTTCTTCCTGCTTTAATGGTCACACTAAGCGTTTTTAAGTGAAGACTCTCAAAACCCATTGCAAATATTTTCTAGCTACTGTATTTCCATGTTTAATGGTGGATACCATTTACGAATAAATGTTAATTTTAATAATTAAATTAAGGAGAAACATAGAACTGATTATTTTATTATTATTTATGGTACAATCACTTAATATAGGAGACTTTTTAAATTTGTGCATTTAAAATGAAAAAGAGTAATGGTTTTTTTTAATGAATGGAAATTGGTGGACATTGTTTTTTTTTTTTTTTATTTTTTTTTTATTAATGAATGACATTATGATAAAGTTGTAGCAACTAATTGCGTTTCGAATTGTGTTTACTTAAATAACTAGTTACTGATTTGTATGTAAGTTGTAACATGTATTTTTACTTGTTAATACATGAAATAAAAGTGAACATTAAGTTGTATTTTTCTATCGCGAAAAAAATTAAATACAAATATAACAAAAATTTGAGCTGAGCTATTTAATAGCAGGATGCAACGTTCTCGAAACATTCCATACGTCATTATAGTAGACGAGAAATCCACTTCGTATTTCGCAACCCCAATTCCAGGAGGAAAGGTATTTGCAAACCAGTATCGACAAAACCACAACAGATGAGATTGGAAACCGATCAGCTGGTGCAACAAACAGCTGAAGTGGTAACCAGCTGACGGCGATGGCGGCTATTTTGGCGGGAATGGCGGGTGTTTTGGAGGGAATGTGGACCATCTGATGACCCCGCCGTAACCACTAGCCTCCAACTGACCCCTCACGTTTCAGAGCGCCTTACTGGAGGCTAAGCCTATAGCAGTTGCAGACCTACTTGGGAACTACGCATCTTTGATGTTTGATTGATAATCTGAACAGCTTGGATTTTAAGCCATATCTTGGGTTATTTGGTAATTTATTCATAAAAAAAATTATTGAAGGATGCTTATTTTTTAATATTGTTAATTGAAAAAATTATGTACATGAAACTAGTCTTTATTTTAATCAGGACAGCTCATTTAGGCCTACAACATCAGTGCGACAAATATTAGGATGTTTGTTATGGGTTATTTAAATTGAATTATGTTTAGTTATAAACTATGAGATCTTTATGTATATTTTGTAAAGGCTTATTGCTCAATCGTTTAAAAAAAAAAAAGTAATCGACATTTTACTGACTTTGAAGAGAGCTCCGATATCTTCAATGAGATATCTTAGTCACATAGCTTAATCGGGTCGAATTCAAACAAATGTTAACGATATATTTTAAATTTAACAATGATGTTGTGGAATATTGACAGAAGTATGTATTGTTTATTGTACTGTTATATAATGAAGAGTTCAAGCGGTGAGTCATATGAAATCATAAATATTGATTCGTGTATCTACTCACTGAACTAATCGTTTAACATTTTTAGATGTCGTATAGTAAAAATATATACTGTAAAAAAATAAACCATATAAATTGAAACTGCAAATAGTAGGCTATTTTGTTTTGCTAAACTATTTGTTTATGTAAAACGTATTCTATGTCTAAATTAAGAATTTTTTCTTAAACACGTCATTATCAATTGTTTGACCTTACCCCAAACGAATTTTGCTTTTCCAAACTGCAATACGATCACCGTGGGTTCGCGGGCCGGCGCCTCAGGCCCGTTGTACATCTGTAGGTCGTGATCGCCCCGCCGATCCCTCACTTCCTGATATCGCGGCCGTAACGCCGATATTGCACGACTACACGTGGGAACGACGTCATCGCTGACCCGGGGCAGTGGTCACAAGTGACCGTAAAGCGGCGTGGAGCTTGGCGGCCTGCTTGGATGCTACGCCGCGCAGTTTTGTTGCTTCGAAATGGATCACGACAGAAAACCGCCAGTACAAGTATTGGTCAAAACTATTAATTGTCGGATATGAATATGGCTCTCAAGTTTAGAACTTACGGATATAATAATAAAATTCATAAGGAAGCAAGCTATTTCAATTAGAATTTCATATATTTGGGAACGTCACTGTTTAATCATAATAGGATCTAACAGTTGTTTTGTTTAGCCCATATGAAGTTCTAACGTTAAAATATTGTGTTTACTTATTTAATTTTAAAGAATAAGTTGAATATGTTTTTAGGGTTTAAAGGACCAAACACATATCAAATTCTCAATTAAATAACAAAAATAGGTGGCTTGTCTTTATATGTGTAATAGCTTTTAGGTAGTGCACAACGCCACTATAAACGTAAATAAATGACGTACCTATGAAAGGTAGAGTTAAGCTTGAGCTGCATGGGTATTAAACTGAATGCCTTAAGTTCATAGTTTTAATTGTAATTATTATATTTATATTATACTAAGCAAATGAACTAAAAATAACTAAATGTTTAAATTATGAAGAACCTAGCACACCCACCGTTAAAGTCTCTGACTTGTTAGATGATTTTTTTCATTTGAGAATTGTTTAGTATTATATGACCAATTGGATTTTATTGTTCTTTTATTACACTGAAATTGGTAAGTTCTTAAAAATTTAATTCATTTGCCATTAGTAGGTTTATATGTATAAATTTAACCCAATTTAATATTATTAAATATTTTTACTACACAAATTTTAAACATAATAAATTGGTAAATTGTTTAGTGTGTAAGCTTTATCAAACATAATATATCTCTATGTGGTAATTGGTAATTTTAAAATTTATAAAATATTTCATGAGTAAAAGTTAGTTAAAACTGTTAAAACAGAATAGGCCTTAATAAAGTTTAACCATGTGTATAGGGTTTACTATATTTATGGATGAAAATTATAAAAGCCCATGACATTTCATTAAGATTTGTTTTTGCCTATTTCCTGCAAAATAGTCTGCATAAACGACAATTTTAATTAAATGTAACTATTTGCAACGTTCTTGTTACAAGAGTCAACTGCTATTTATTTTTAGACATGGTCTATTAGGGACATATAGATAAAAATGTTCTAACTGTGTTTAACTGTCAAGTGAAAAAATTCCAGTTTTCCATTATATAATTTTTATATGAATCAGAAACCTATTAACAGAGAAATCAAAACTTTTTAATGTATGAAACTAATTGCTATTAGAGATAATTATTGTTGCAAAAATTTTTTTCGTAAAATTTAAATAAATACCCAATTTTTTATTTCAAATAAAATTATAAATTTTATGAACAATTAAAATTAAAAAGAATAAATTTTATTAAGTATACTATTATTAATATTTATTATATTTTAAGAATATTAATTTAATTTTATGAAGTGCAAAACAAAACAAAAATCATTAAAATTTACAACATAAATTCAACTAATTAATTTATAAAAACCCACAAATAAACTTTTTAAACCCATGAAACCAACATCCCCCACATTTAAAAAATAAAAAAAGAATCGTTGAACGCTAGACGTACCGTCTTCCAGTGCATGCTGTAGTTCCAATGAGTTCGCGAAGGAAGGTGGCGATCTTCTGACAGGCGGCGGCTTATATACAGAATCATACCTTTCCCCACCCGGCCGGCCTAATTGGCGGTACAGATAGACACAAGTAGTCTGGTCAAAGTGGCGGGAGACGATGCAGATGACGACGTCACGGGATCACCTGATTCGTCAGCTGATCCCGGCGATCAGCTGTTGTTTTGCAGCCGGCCCGCGAGAAGCAACACTGGAGTGACCGTTGTGAGAGTGAGGTTATGTTGTGTTTCCACTGTAGGCCGCGCTTGTTGGAGTGGTGTTTTATTGATGAAGCGAGATAGAAGAAAGCACCGTTGCCCATTTGTGACGCTGTATCCATTTTTGCAATTTTTACCTTTTTTCTAATTCGCTGGAAGTCGTGTGTTTAGAAAAGTAATTTTTAAACTGAAGGTCGAGTACTTTCATCTTAACTTATTTAGAACCGTCTGTTTCAAGTGCTATTTAAACAAAGTATCAATGAAATAAAAAAAATCAGTTTCTCTCTTTATTGTTTGTGAATAAATTCGATCTTTGAAACACTTAATAACCGCATAGTAATCCTGTTCTATTTGATAACTCTTTTGAATATATTAATTCACATTACATGCTGGTTTATTATTCGTATTTAGATTGTTAACAATTTGGGTCACCAATTTGATAAAAAGTGATCATGTTTTTTATTAAGAACACATTGAGTGCTAAACCACTTTGTATAAAAGCATTTTTTTATATCTGGCATTGAAGTAATAAGAAACATTAACAAAAATCAAAGCATAATCACTTAATCCTAAGAACCTAATAATCTGGATTTATCTTGTCCTACTTTTCTACTTTAACTCCATTTAATCAGTGTAGTATTTAAATATTGAGAAGTGGCGTTTTATTACAAAAACATTGATTTAAAATATATTATTTATCTTTAGTCGGTTATATTATATCACCAAATGTTTTACCCAAAAAAATTTTTATAAATTTAATTTGATACATACATTATTAGATTACGAGTTTAAATAAGACTTTGTTATACAGGGTGAGGCAGAAAACCCATACACAATGTCTAACGGCTAAGAGCTAAATTCTTCTTTACAACTTAAAACCCCTTCAATCAACCCAAAGAAGTTGTTATTTTCAAATGTCTCATACGCTCCAGAGGTTTTTATCTATCTTGTGATGTTCAGCATGACATAATTTTCTTTTTAATTTTTATTCTAATTTTCTTTTCCTTTCTTTTTAATAAAAACTTTTTTTAATTTCTTAATAATTTTTTTAACTTTTATAAATTTTTAAAAAGTGAAATTTTTTGGTAACGAACTGCTATAAGATTTTTATGCACATTTTTCATTGATCATCAACAAAAATTGTTAATAAAAGGGTACTATTAATGATAGGTGGTTTGCACTAAAATCAACCGTAAGACCCTGGAATTTATTTTTTTAGGTTACCCTGTCTAGATTGAATCAAAATAAGTTCCAACCCTTTTTTTGTCAGTGAAAGAAAACCCTTTAAATGAGGCGTTGTACAACCTATCTTCAGATATAACAATTTCCCAGAAACGACCTCTCCACCTAAAAAACCCATTTGGGGCATCTGAAATTCAAAAATGAAATCATCAAACCCTTTATAATCGATTTTGGGTGCGGTTACGTTGTAACGAGGGATGAATATTATTCTGTTTAGCCACTTGGCAATTAACTTTTTATGACGATGCTGCAAAAGAGTTCAACTACTGTAAAAGTTAAATTTACAGCCTTACTTTTTTTAAACTTTATACAACAATATGCTGTTTAATAAGACTCGATATTAAAAAAAGATTGTCCTGGCCCATCTTTCAACTACGACTTAGAGGGGGCTGAAAAAAACATTTGTCATGTCAAAAAATCCGAAACTTTTGTTCACCATTATTCATACAAAATGTTTTCTATATCTTAAAAAAAAATTCAACGTTGTTCTCATAACCAATTTGAAACAGATGATAATCAAATTCTGTTTTTACCCTAATTTTTGTTACAAACAGACCATTCAAATAATGTAAAGGTATTTTAAATAATAATGTACCTGTGTGTATTTATTTCTAAATTCCAAGTTTAGAATCAGTGACCCTCAATCGTTGTAGCTATCTATATTTTTCAAAAATTCTTAGTATTTTTATTTTTTCGTATATCAACGCCTGAGGTAATTTATAACGTTTTTAAGGGAAATGATTGAAACTCCGGTATTGTTACCATCCAACATCTTCCTGTCATTAGGTAGCATTATTAATAAACAGCCAAATGTACAATACCCTTCTTTTTATAGTTACTTTGGGTTAATATTGAAAATGATACCACTTTTAGGGTCTAGGAACTATCGGCAGTTTGCAATCTATTCAGGACTCCTTATGTGAATCACCCTGTATGTTTATAATGGCTAAGATCCAATCGTTATCCATCTGACAAATAAACAAGTGATATAACACGATATGAGAGAGGTAACCAGAGACAAATACATAAACTATCTCCACACCTGCATAGTGGCAAACGATTGTCACATCTCTTTAGATTGTATCTTTAGCGCAAACTA
Source organism: Neoaliturus tenellus (assembly GCA_030545055.2). NCBI lineage: Eukaryota > Metazoa > Arthropoda > Insecta > Hemiptera > Cicadellidae > Neoaliturus > Neoaliturus tenellus. The sequence continues at coordinate 43,840,861 of CM061537.1, forward strand.
TGATCAATTAACAATTCCGGTTGCTCCCAGGTATCAAAACAACAATCAAGGCTGTTAATGCATGTTAGAGGTGCCTATAACGTGCTTCAGGAGGTTACACATATATCGTTAATCAAAGTGAAAAGCGTGTATAATCATTCTGAACGGCGCTGACCACGAATGTGGTGGCGACAATCGTCTTGGGGAGATAGTTACTAATGCAAATGGCCTGTGGAGAAGCAATAAAAATGAAACACTGTTCAAAGATCTTGTAAGAAAGGTTTTACTTTATTAAGTTTATTCCTTAAACCGTTAGAAGGTTTCTACAAAGGGAGGGCAAAATATAAATTGAAAAAATGATGATTGAATATAAAGAATAAAGTTATTATTAATGGCTGAAAACAGGTTTCATATATATCTTGTATTTAAAACATGTTAATTTATTATATGTCTTTATAATTATTTCAAACGGGTTTCCTGTTGTTTAAGCTCATAATACAGTGGTTTTTAAAGATATTTTCTAATTATATTTCTTAACTGACTCAACGAGTATTAAACATATTTTATTAAAAAAAATGTTTGGTTAGTTTTTAAATATGTCACTGATGGAGATGGATTTTGAATATACTATTTTTTAACACATAGGTAGGCTGGTCCAATGCAAAAGTTTTCCTTTTACATTGGGAAAACCATTGTTTATTTTTTATTGTGACATAAAAATAAATCAGTACTTATTAATTGGTCAAATATTTTAGAGCAAAACGAAACACTGTTTAGTTTTGACTGAAACAAATACAAATTTCTACGGAAATTAATATGACCCATAAGTCCTAATTGTACATATTACCAGGTTTCTATACATTTCCACAACTTCCACAACTTCGTCGTCTCAGAAGTTGTAATTATGGCGATTAGGAAAATTTACGGCCCATTGCGCAGTCGCTGGATATTTGGGCATCTACTCATCAAATGTTTGATTTGCAGCTCAAGGACTTTGGAAATTAGTGTAGGTGAAGGTTGATAAAGTGGCCAATTATATACTCCATTTCACTTAGATATACACTAACCTGAATTCTTCCTCCATTTAAATAAATTAATTTGAACTGTTTATGCACGTCTCATAATTGAATTTCTATCTCGACTATAAGAAGTCATCAATTTTACAATGAGCTCTAAACACAAATTTTTCATGACGGAGACAATTATTTTACTTTTCTGTCGTTATCAAGTATTGCAAATTTAAAACTTGCCTCTAATAAAATTATATAAATATCCTATTTTTAACTGTCTAAAGTATGGTTATAGTTACAAATTTGAATAATGCACAACCATATTTAAAGGTAAATAGATGTTTAATTGATATCTTGTAAAAGTGTTTTTTTATTTTTTATTTTACCATGTTTAAGATACTATTTTTTTGCAAAATATGTACGACAATGTGATCTTTTCATCAATTGCAAATATGAAATTAAAATGACGAACTATTATTTCAATTTTAATGTGTTTGAATAAAAAGCAAATAAATAAATAAATAAAACTACTTGATTCCTTCTCACAATGGTGTTTTAATTAATTTTTAAACTAATTTTTGTAAGGCCAATTTTGAGTATCATTTTTTTAAATTATGTTGGTTATTGAAATGTAAGACACCACTTTCCAATTTACAATTAGTTATACAATTTTGATAGGGAATGTTGTTAAGCCATTTTTACTAAAGTATTTAAGTACCATTAAGTACTTTAAGATAGTTGAAAAATGGTACTAAAACTAATAGAATTGAGTGCTGGAATGTACTGTTTTACTTCTTTTTCTCAGCACTCCTCTATCACCCATCTTCCAATAAGCTATCAAACAGGAAAACAAATTTTACAGAAACAAACAATGTACCCCTCAATTTCCAAGACTCAACCAATCGTTGCAACCAGTTACAATTTTGCAACCACTTGTCCCAGATGTCACCGCGTTTTGCAACCCTGTGGGCATTCCCGTTGGAACTGCATAGCGGTCACGACCACCAGGATGATACCGAGGGCAATAACAGAAATATTAACGACCACATCGTGGCGTTTCTGCTCCACAACCGTTCCAAACTGATCTGGAACTGGTCCAGTACTGGATGAGAAACCGCCCGTCAGTGCCTTCACACAGGCATTGTGCGGCGACCGGGCGTCATTAGGTTGGAGATGAACCTCAAGATAGTAATCTGCAGGTGCGGTACGGAGGTCAACATGCCTCTACGTAAAACGGATCCACACTACAATGTGTAGATAAAATTAAGTTTAATATTTTTTTTATTTCGACAATATCGATTTGGAAACAGACTGAAAATGGCGAATTTTTTTAGTTACTAAAAAGTAAAGCAGTATCCATAATACTCAAAATAGTATATTTCGTTACAAGGGCCAAAAATGGTGTTTTGCCGGAATCTAGATCGTGTTTCAAGCTCGAGACGAAGTTTATTTTTACGAACGTATTTTTCACCACACTACACTATGCATTCAATTCTTAACAAGTGAAAAATGTTTTTATTCGTCCATAACAAACAAACAAACATAACCTTAACCATTCTAGAGGGATGCACTGCTTGTTTTCTGGTTGCTAGGCAACCACCTCACACAGCTACCGGTTTCTATTGGTTGCAAGTGGAAAGCATTCCGAAGAATTTCAGCCATAGACATCAAAAGCGTGAGATTCGTTGTAAGAAGAGTGGGTCGAAAACAGGTTATATTCATGTAATGCGATGAAAAGGTTTTACAGTATAGGACTATTTGATGACATTTTTAAGCTTCTTAAATTGTAGTTTTTTTAATAAGGCTCTATTTTTTTTTTTTTTTAAACTTGACTACATATTGTCAAGTAAATTGAAGTGATACTCAAAAGCTAAATCAACATTATTTCTGTACATTTTGCTTTGTAATCCAATTATGGCATACGATGGGGCATGGAGGTGGATCCCCCAAGTTGAGTGTACTTGGATAACATTTCTCTGAAAATAAAAAGTCCTTAACTAGAATTTTAATGCACAACAATCTAAAGTATGATTTACATATAGTTCAGTAGCAGCAAGAAACAATGGAACATAAGTAAGATTTTTAAACATTATGTTTAAAGTCATTTCTGGAGCTCTTCTTATTGCAACAATTAATAAATTTTAAATTAAAAACTCACTATCCAATAAATACAATTCTATTGTGGTTTATTGTATTTATTGGATAGTGAGTTTTTGATTTAAAATATTATGTTTAAAGGTTGATCTTTATTGGGCCATGTTGGCAACATAATTTATTCCAAAATACTTAAAAATATTTTGAATTCACCTAGGCCCAAGAAATAATTATTACTGAGTAGTAATCCTTGGTTCCGATTTATTACACATTTGTATAGCACTTCGATAAACAAGAATGATCTTTGTAAATGTTACTGCACTCTCATGGATTGCAGTGCATCCTTAAATTTATAGATCAGCAACATCATCGACGTTACATGAACACACATACTTTATAGACAAGACCTTTTATATTTTATTACCGATAGTAATTAAAAAGCTTTTACCTAGTTCTTCAGATGAGTTTATTATTATGCGATGGATAGTTTATAATGAAGGCGATCGAATCCTCTCTATGAAACCGTCATACTAAAAAGTGTAAGGTATCTGATTATGATTCAGAATGTGTAACTTGAATTGACGTAAATATAAATTGATGTAAAGCTTATATTTAGTCCTACATGAATATCTCGTATATATAATAATGATTATCTATCCCCGTATCAAACAACCTTTTGGTTGGTTCACAATAAACATAATATTATTATATGCTTTAAAGCTATATCTTCTCTTAGAATCAATACCTGTTTTTTTTAGAATCTTCAGTTCTTTCAAAAATAAAATATGTAATCAGGAACAAAAATTGAGTAAGAGATGTGTTGTCAAAGACCTTTAAAAAAAACCTCGATATGTATATAGCTTACATAGGAGTTATGTTACATGTCGTAAAGTGATTGGAATATATTTTATGATTATTCAATATACTAAATATTTGGATGAATTAAGTCACTTTTTCGTTTTCAACATCTAAAAACGATTAATACAGTTCTCATAAAAACTATTTATATACATTTAAAATATGCGAATGTGTTAAGTTTTTTTATTAGTTTTTCAAGCAGGTAACCAAATTATATTAAAGCATTTTTTTCATTCATGCATGTACAGAAGTAAAACAGATCCAATGTGACTTTGTTATCATAGTATTCCAATTACCTAAATAAGTGTTAAAAGGTTAATCATTTTTCACCTATAGCATTTATGACTACCGACAATTTAGTCGATGTACTATAAGTCTATATATTCACAAATATATCGCAAACAAGATTTGAATAATAAGGTTTTTAGTTTAATCGTGTTATTTTATTTTGTTTTATTCGCATGCTTAATTACATTTCTTAATCAGTTCTTAAGAACTGTAGTTCATTAGACACTTATTATCAATAAGATCAAATTAGAGAAATTTTTACTTCTGATACAGGTAAATATAATATTTAGAAATATAAATACTTATAAATATTAACAAGGTAGTGGACCCACCTAGAATTACAAAACCTACAAAACCCATTGGAATAAAGATCGTGGAGGTAAAATTATATAATTTACAAAGAAAAATTATAACTACAACCAGTATTAATCCCACTCTATATTTCAAGTCAAATACAAAATGTTTTTAAAAGAAAAAAATAACCAAATTAAATTTTTGTTTATTTATTTAATTAATTTTTGTATTTGGTGTGGCTATTTCGGAAAAAAACATGATAGTGAGTTTAAAACATTATTTTGTTTTAAGAATTTAAGGAATGGTAATTCTTGTATTTAAAAAAAAGGTAAATTACATTCCACTTACATACTTGAGGGATCGTGTTGTCAAAGCAGGAAATGAACCGCCGTATTGTTTGTTCTTGATTTTTATTATTTTATTTTCCACATCTAAATTTGTAACGAATTTTATTTCGACGAGATCTTTGTCAAATTAAAAAAAAATGTATCTAGCTATCTCAATGTTTAGTTAAAGTTGACAAATGATAACAAAAATAGTTTAATTATAATAAAATCGAATAAAAACATAAGTATTGTGATCCTTGTTTTTTTCACGAATTTACCGTTTTTCCTGACAAACCTACCGTATAGACATTAGAGAGTTTTTGCAACAACGGTAAAAATTACGGTAAACGCAAAACGCTATTTTTATATTGCCAAATTTATGAATAATTCGCAGTTCACGGTGGTGGAACCGGATAAATAATGTATAACGTTTACCGCTGATCACTTTTCAACAAGTTTTTCATAGCTTCAAGCAGTTTAAATAGTTAAATCAACCATAAATGAAAAAGCGTTTAGCTTTTACCGTATTCATTTACCGTATGTGCAAAAACTCTCTATTACATCGATGATGAAACACTATATGGAATATGAACATCAAACCAGGAATACATTCATGTGTAAGAATGTCCATTTTGATTTTCATGAGTCATACTCTGAATTCCATGACGGATTCCCAGGTATTCCAGCCTCACCTGCCAGGGTTGTGGTTTTATTATGTAAACTTGACATTGGCCTTGTTTTCTTCCCCTTGACACCTTTGAGACTTTGTAATACGCAAACTTTTAATACATTTAATTTATTTTTTAAGAAATTGAGGTTACTTTAATTGCATACAGACCACAGTCCGAGGTCGCTGCTTGGTTAGTGCAGTTTTATGCACAAGATGATCTTTCTTGACTACATTGCCATACCTAATAAAAGTAGAAGATGTTCGAGGTTTTCTATTCATTTTTCAACTATCCTCATTGTAATCACAAGTATGTTGAAAATAATACTAATAATAGAGAGAAATTCTTGTCATGGATTCCATTCATATAAATTTGAATATATTACAGAAATTAAGATTAAATGTTAATAACTTAATCCAATCAACCAACTAAGTAACAGATTAACACAGCTCAAGGGTTGAAAATAATTATTCAGAGACTGTTATACTCATACTAATAGTTTCACACAGTCTTAGTCTTATATTTTTCATCAACTTGAACAGAGAGGAATACCGCACTTGCAACTTCTAAAGCAGGATTAATTATGTAAAATCTTTATAGAGGAAAATAAAATTGTAATCAAAAAGAAAGATGGAAAAGATAGTTTTAACTGACTTCGCCTTTTCAGGAGCACGGATCTTTTGATCTTGACAACTGCCACTCTACCTTGGAAGTCTAGGACATTCCGCCAACTACGGCCATCGCTCAATATATGAGTGTAAATGAGAAATTATCATGATAGATTGGTTTCAACAGTTTGAGTTGATCATACACCATGGTATTTATTTCCTAGGAAAGATCCTTCGTTATCTGAATAAATATTAGATTCTATTTATAAATAGTGATTTTTCATGGTTATCAACGAAAGTAAAATATTAAACATTTGCCAATAGAAAACATTAGTTAAAGTTTATTCAACTTAATCGTTTTAGTTAATAAAATTTTACACAAGTAGTTGAAAGGTCCATCGTGTAAAATTTTTGAGTCCACAGAAAACTTGTCTCGTCTTAAAAAGTAATAAATAATAATAATATAGATACTCGTACTTTGAGGTCAAAAGAGCATACAGCAGTGTCATTTGTGAAAAAACACAGACAAAAACAGATTATTTTTATCATTGTTTATAAATAGAAAGTTATATTTTGAGCAGGTAATTGCAAGTAGGCAGACCTTACTAATAAAATTAAATAAGACTTTTATTTTAAAATGTACTATTGATTTAAATTTCAAGATTATTATTGTTCTGGTTGCAATTTATAAACAACTTGAGATTGAGAATAAAATTAGCAATACGGGTATTTGAAAAAGATACGCTATTTATTTTACGTAACGTTTATGTTTTCATGCAAATCTAATGTGTGTATAGTAAACCAAAGTGGGTCTACCTGGTAATCACACTTTTAGCCAAGTCATCCATCTAATGTTGATGTTAAAGCGACGTTCACTTTTCGCGAGGAGATGATCCCATTAACTGAGCGTTTAATAGCTCTGAGTAGGTTACGCTTTGTTTCATAGGTCTTACGCTTTATATCTCACGGACCTTATCGGTACTGTAGGATCATCGTGGTATTCTCTTTATTAGTGACCTTGTACCATTTGAACTACATAGAGTATTTGATTGCTGTTATATTATTTAATGTATGATAGTTATTAGCTGTATAAAAAGTGATTAAAGGAGATTGTAATTTTATACGACAGGAAAATTTTGTTATTCTTTGTTGAATAATGATTCATTTTGATGCAATCTACTGCAGGTATAAATTATATCAAGAAGGTCAAACTTTTAAGGTTGGTAAACAATGCCGAAGAAATAGCAATCCCAAATGTGAATACGATATTCCTTTATTGTTATATTAGCTTAAAATTTTATTTAGAGAGGAGGAGTGAAAAGAAAGAAACCTCACAGGAAATCCTTATAGAAACACACCATAAACAAAAATGTGCAACGAAATTATGCAACAAATCAAACTTATTTATCGATCTTAATTGACGGATAAACAAAAAATTCAAACAGTTATATATTGACTTGATCCTCTCACAATAGTAGCGTTAGCAAAGGTAAACAAAATTGAATGACAAAAAGCATGATAAAAAGCCAAGATGAAAATGTTATTTCATTTTACAACAACAACAAATTTCTTAACCTTATAAAAATGAAGTTGAAGCTTTTAAGATTATAATAAATCCATTTCCATTATTGCAATGACATATCTTGTTCAATTACAAAATGTATAGGCCTAGGGTGTATCTCGCACGAGTAAAAAATGGTTTGCAGACAAACGCTTGGTCCTATATACTCTGGTCATATACATGTACCGGATAATATATACATGTGACCCATTTATTTTGGTATCCTCTGTATTCATACATATCTATATTTTTATGATTTTCCTTTGGGTTAATTTGGTTGGAAATAATTCCATTTGAAAGCAATAAATTTCCATAAAAAAGCACAAGAAAAATCAATTTCCATAATGTATTAACAAATTCAATGTACCAATAAATTCAAGATCCAGTAAAATATGTTTTAAAATATTTGTACACTACCCCCAAACATATTAGTGAGTCAAAACATGAATGACTTAGACCTATATACACTCAACGAGATATTAAACCATTCACATTTCCATGCACCGGTGCTCTTCAGACACATAAACTATCGTTGAAACACAGCCCTATCACATTCCAGCCTGTAATGGTTGTACCAATTAAGGGACTCCGTCTATATCGCTCTATCAACCAATGGGAACTGGTCTAATGGAGTACAAAGTGTCGGCTGTGAGACAGCCACGTGGGAGACAACGATGAGAACTGCGTGGACGGAGTTGACGTGTCGGTAGGATAATAGACGCTTAATTTGTCGTGCGAGAAATGGGGAAATAGTTTGAAATAAAGTTAGGGTTTCCTTGTGTTAAAAACCCGTTAACTGTGGTAAAGAATTTTGGCTTAATAGGGACAGGAGTAGTTTTGAACTACATATTCAAGTATAGACAACAACACAGTGACTGGTAAAAGAAAATTGTATACTGCTTTCATTACCATGTAATGTTCACTATTATTGTTTCATGGAAAATGAATATAATAACTTGGTGTTTGCATCCTTAATCCCAACTAATACTCGGTAGAAGCCAATCGTCACTTTTAAGTTACAAAATTTCTTGTTTTTCTCTGTTTACTCTATAAATAGGTCGTTTATTATGCTTGCATATTTACTGAAATTTCTGTTTTGTTTTCACCTTATCCCACACACATTTACAACAGTAAGTTGTAAATACAATGTAAGGATTAAAATACTTAGTGTTTGTGGGTTTCTAAAAATAATACATAGTCAATAAATATTCGTCAATGACCAATGCTTTGGTGTAGTATATCAGCAAAACAAAGTAGTTGATAATAATAACAGTATAGTACAAAAGCACAATTTACGTCGTATAAAAGCTCAGTTATTACAAGCCGAATGTTACCAAAGCGTGTGCGCAGAAACAAACAGTCGTATTTTCTCGTGGACAACTAATGACTCATTTTATTGTAAGAATGATAAGTATGTGTGAATAAACTGTAACCAACAGACGTAGACGTTCTCATAGCAAGTTCTCCCACCGCACCGGCACCGGGTCGCTGTGCTCCCAGGGCCTCTCTGATTATTATAATCATCGTTAGTTTACTTTAACTAATTCTTCCTCACACCACCAAGAATGTTGTTAGAAAAACAGGACAACCGAATATTAATATAATTTCTTGACTTCTCAAATTATTTTAAGATAATTAATTACTGTTAAATTGTTTGTACATACTTTTATTTTATTATTATTAAGTCCATCTACTCATTGGTTAACTTTCTGAGTATTGATGAAGAAATGAGAACCAAGAGGTATTGGCTCATCAAGAAGGCAAAAGCTGGTATAAAATCACGTTTTTTTAAAAGCACTTTTTGAATCAATTTTTGAGGTGTGTGAAAAATATAAACATCATGCGCATTCGGAATATCAGATTCAGTGGACAGGTTTCATCTTATCAGCCGTTTTCTTATTTCAAGCCATCGTATTAAATGTTCTGGCCAGCCCTGCATTGAATTTTTTATACCAGACTAGAGAAGTTGGTCATTTTGTTTAGTTTTTCCATTATGCTGTCTACTACTCTAATACCGAACTCCTCTAAAATCAAACCCAACCTAACTGGCTTAACCAAACCAGAGTATTGGTCAAGCGACTAATGGGTAATCGCATTTTGCGATTTGGTAACGGTTGATAATATGGTGTTAAAACGTTGAATTGGAAATTCTTTACGCACAATTTACATGTTTTTTTATGTATTTATAGCACTGAAATCCACAAGAATTATTTAGTAATAACCTTTTAAGGTTTCAGAAGATTTTAATTGTAGAGGCCTTATTGTAAAAAATACCCGAGAAAAAAATTGTATTCATTAACAAACAAAATAACTAAATAAATAAATAAATAAAGACTAGGGATGATGATTATCATTTGATGTAACTTTTTTTATTCATTTCTATCATTATATTTCATAATAATATTTTTAAATCGTAATATACCATATGTAATCTTAAACCCTGTAAAATATAAAAACTAAACTTTTCTGATCATGCATGTTCATTGCCGTCTCTGGATATAGATTACATTTTTCTGTGGTTACATTTATTTTAAATATATTATGAACAGGATATTAGGTCCTATTGCTTTTATGAATACTTATATCAATATCATTTTTGGACAAACAAACAGTGATGAAAACTTTTTGTAACTTTCTAGGTTAAATAAAGCATTAAAAAAACTATAATCGACCTACAAACATAAGGTCAACTTGTAATTGTTGACCTTGGCCCTCACTTGAAATTTAGGAGCATCTCTAGAATTGGCAGTTGTAAATGTAAATACATCCAGACAGGCCTGGGGGGTTAGCGTCGGCCTGATAGCAATGATAGAAGCAGCCAACACAAGGTGACCGAGTCGTCAGTAACAGCTGTAGGGGCGATCCTTGGATCATCTGTTATTATGTGAAAAGAACAGCTGTTATCGACACCTCGCGGGAGAGCATGTAATGTAAAAATATATGTAATGAAACGTTGTAGAAATGGTGTTTAGGGTGCATCTGTATAGACGTTAGAGCCTTTGTGTGTAGGATTGCTTGTAGTTTATCATGGGATATAGGATGTTTAGAAATACAATAAATACAATCAGTAAAAACCATTCTCAAAACAAAGTTTTAAGTTTTATTGAAATTATATTTTCAAATTCTAACGAGTATATTAGACTAGAAGTTAAACAATATATTGCAATTTTCTTATAAAAAATAAATGTGTTCTTTACATGGATTTTTTTCAGCATATAATCAAAGCTCTTACACTGTATTTATAAGCTGCATAAACATTTACTAAGTCCGTGATTTGTCAGTTTTTCTCAATAGATTATATTTAAAAATGGTAAATGTGATCAACATATGTGCTCCAAATTACGGTTATAATTCAATGACATTTTAATCCGCTATATATTTGATTTATTTATTTCCAACGTCATGCAGCCAATTACAAAATATACAATACATGCAAGATGGCAAAGAAATCATTAAATGCATTTCAATACTTCATTACAGTAGGATAATACGCAATAGCCAAGACTTACGTAAATAGACATAACTAATAACTTAATGGTTATAGGCCTATGCTGGGATGGTTAACGGGCATATGCTATCAGGATGTGCTAACGGGATGTGCTCTCAATGCCTACCTAACAGATTACAAACTTGTGTCACTTCTTCGATATATATAAAAAAAACGTGAATTTACGTGATTTTTTTTATATATTCACTATGTGGGTCTCTTATATAAATTTTGACAACTGTTAATAAACTGATAAAATTGATTAACTGAACAACCAGAATAAAATTAAAACTTTCGCTTTTTGAATAGTATTTTCTTATATGCTAAGCAAAGATATCATTATATCTGAAACGACTCCTTAAAAAAAAACCCAAACTAAAAAATTTCACTCACACCACAATGGGCTATCTGGTGCAATGCGCGCCTAACTAAAAATTGTTCTAATGAATCAATTTCGCTACTGCATATTTAGCAAAATATGGGTTTACATATTTTCTTAAATATAGTTACAAACAATTTTACTGATGTTCTTAGTACTTAACCTTAAGATTACACGATCATTACAAAACAAAACTCTTTCGCATGTTTGCGCTAACTCCATAACCCTCCTCCAATTTTCAGTTTTGCATATAACAGGTTGCCGGCGGTAATCGAGGCCGGGAGACAAAAGAATGTGTCACTGATGCAACAGCATCACAGACGTCCGTGTCGCGTCACCAAACAGACGCTCGGCGGATCTGGGCACGGGGAGGATATGGAAGTCAAAGACGAATGATGATGTGATATGAGGCCGTTCCTGTCATATGCGTTACTGAGCTGTATGTCTTGAAGCTTACTTTAAATCGAAATTTTTATTAAGATGTGATGTTTCAAACATATAGCTGTGAGTTGTGAGCATGTAATCCACTTTAGATCAACTTAGACCTTATTATGGATTCAAAATGTAAAAAATTCAAAGGCGAATCAAATCCCCTAAGGTTTATCTTTCATTTAATAACATTCTCACTTTTATCGGACTTTAGTCAAAGGCAAAAATAGAGCATGTGAAGCACCGCATGATAATTTTTGACTCGAGAAACTTCAGAATGGTCGTGCAACAATGCCGAACATATCCCGGTTTTTTACCGATAGGGCCACTTGACGGCGTAGGCTCTATCAGTTTATCCCCTTTTTCTTAAAAGGGGAATAAGCGGAACAAATTTATAGGGTGATTATTTTTACTTCGCAGTCAAGTGGCCGTTGCGGGAACTAACGGAATACTGTTTGTAATGTTACACAACAATTTTGAAGAAAAGACACATACAATATTTGGTGTGAAACACTGTGGCCAAAGAAATGCCGCCGTACCACAGCAGAACGGGTGAGACCCAAGATTCGGGTATGTGATGGTAAGGAGGTAAAGGTAGATTGGGGTTGCAGTGAAATGTAGATTTTATTCATTGGCTAAATCCATAAGCCTGCTTACCCAGCTGTTTCAGCGGCTACCGCTAGAAAATGTCAGTAACAGAGGTCTCGTGGGTAAAAAATGCATCGTGCATTGACTTCCCAAGACATTGCACGAGACATTTCACCTATTCCTATTTTGTGGTTTTATCATCCTAAAGTTGATCCACTTTGATTCATTTAGCATTAAGAGGGGGCTAAATTGCCGCTCTAAGAACGTCATCCAGTACTTTACCTATTCCCATTTTGTGCCTTTATTCTAAGTCCAACTAAGTGGGAGGGGGTTTTAATGAAAGAAAGACTTGTGCTATTTCCCCTACTTTTTTATATTCTTATATTATGAATCCTATCAAGCTATAAAGGATCAAAGTTGATCAATTTTGGACAATTGTGAGGCCCTTTTACAATTGATTCATAATCTATGATTATTATATTTATACTGAATGGATATTGATAACACACTAAACTTAACATTGTTCTGACATTTAGTGAAATCTGTTATAGTAATAACCAAGTATTGAAATATTCGAATTCGTAATATCCTGTAGTATTTCATGGAAGATTTAAAATAAACCAGACCAAAACCATCACCGCAAGTGCTTTTAACCGTTCAAATGAGGCAACATGGAGTTGCCTCCCATAAACGTTTTACATGGTTCACCACAAGAACCCCGGTGTCGAAATGTCTTCAGGCCGATAACAGCAGGGTCTACAGAACTGCTTACCTTAATGGGAATGGGAAGGTGCTGGATATAATCTCGCTTTCTGAATTACATATTGCAAATAATTTACTGAATCCAATCCCGAGCGTTTAGAAATATAATCAGCGAGTTCTCTTATGTTTTGAGTTTCAAGAGTCTCGAAGCTGGGTACATATGATTAGAATTTTTAATAAAATATTATTAAAAATTATTTTTGGCACAAGATATATTTCTTAATTACATTCTTTGAAAACTTTTATTTTAATGCGAACAATCTGTAAGTACAAATTTGTTTAAAATATTTACTCATCAGTTTTAACATATCAGGTTCAATCACTATAATATATAAAAATTAATCATTATTTCTATGGTCACGGCATCACGTGTAAGGGGTCGTCCATAAATTACGTCATCTGAAAATAGGGGGGGAGGGTCCAGATTGAAAATGACGGTAAGGTGATGTGCATGTGGGGAGGTTGGCTTTGATATGACGTCATTTGAAATATTATGTTTTATATCAAATTTTAACAGTAAAACGATGATAAATTCTAACACAACTCAAATATTATAAAATAATTATCTATAAAATATATTAGAGTTTTATAGTTTATTTTTCCATTGAGAAAGTCATTTTGGCTTTATTTCTCAATCAATTTAATCAATCCAGATTTAATTGGTCCATTTTTTAGTTTATCATGTAGCGTTTAAATAGCACTATTTTTACTTAAAACGGTTTGTTAAAAATGACGTCATTTTTCCGAAGGGGTGTCAGACAAATTATGATGGTATTATGATTTTAGGGAGGGGGGGGGTCCAAAAATGGCCAAAAAGCGATGACGTAATTTATGGACGGTCCCTAAACGGCTGGACCCATTTCACTGATTTGTTTTTGTTGTGTTTGATATTGTCAGAAGAAGGTTCTTATGAAAAAAATTAAGAAAATTCCACAGGGCTCAGCCCGAAAGTTACCATGTTAATCTTTTTGAAGCAAGTGCAGTAGTACGTAGCCCTGAGGATAATTTTGAATTTGGTTCCGTCAATCTATCCATAAGTTTTTTTTAGTTTCAAAGAATAATCTAAATATATTTTCAACTATATTGAAATGTTCGTGTTACCACTACATGTTAAATGCAGTACTAATTATCAGAATGTTTTAAAAGTAACTCTGACATTCTTAGTATAAGATGTGCCGCAAAATGTTTCACACATTATGAATGGAAATGGAATTTACGCTTTACTGACAATGTGTATTACAAAGATTACACAGACCCTTTTTAATGTATCATCGGAAGTGAAGCTGAGAATGAGCTCCATGACCTTTCCAGCCCCGCGATGACCTCAACGGCTGGAAGGTCAGTCTGGGGCGAGAAGAGGTCCTGACCTCACATTCTGCTCCTTGGTCAAGGTCGGAAGATGAGGTACCTGTTACACCCAGGGGGTTCGGTAAATAAAATACTGATGTACTTTAAACAGCATTGTTATTAGGTATAATTATTTAAAATGCATAGCATTATAGTAATTACTTGTCTTGAATAAAATAAGATTCGCTAACATATATCAAACCACAAAGATGAAAGAGTGTTGGCTTGGTACATTTTCAGCTTATTCAAAATTTGATCATTTTATTTTGATATCTCAACTTTGAAAAAAAATCTGTTTTTTATTTGTTAAGTTTAATTACAATGTGAGGACATTTTCAGACTCCAGGTAATCTTTCTTTTGCCGCGGTTTCACTTTTCCAATAGTTCCACTTAGGATGTAAGATGTCGTCATTAAGATGAAATGTGGCATTAAACAATGAAATTTAATGCCCTCCAAAACAAATAGTAGTAGATGGAGAATTTAATGGTTTTAGAAAGCTTTGTTAATAACATAGGTATTAGTTTTATATGAATGAGTGCAAAAAATTAATAAAAGGCATACATGTACCTTTATTGATGTTGGGCCAGACAATTATTATGAAGACAACAGTCAATGAATTTTCTTTATACCCGAAATAAAATTGAGTAAGTGGTGTAGACCATAATAAAGAATTTTTATTATTTATTTGCCAAATGGAGTGGATGAAATGTGATAAAAATATCTTTATGAAGCTCAAACTACCTACGGGTTAAAGAGAGTGATTGAAATTTTAAATCTTACCTTCCTTAATTACTATTAATCATTGTTTTAAAAAGTTAAATTTAAGTATTTCAATATTGACACAAATTTGGAACATATTAACCTTGTTCACTACCGTACGGTATCTATTTATTAACTCATAACTTATAACCATTTACCGTATGGTATTTATTAACTCTGGAAAACAATTTGCTTTGCTGTAAATCCCCAGTGTTTATGGTGTTGAGATGTTGAGGGAGTCCTTTTAGTTATTCCTAACATTTATGGATATGGAAATTTGAAGTTTTTCTATTTTACTCAAGTATAAGAAAGACATTTTTTGTACATAGTAATTTGTTCATAATATTTTTGGGATTATTGCTCATACAAACACCATAGACATAAACTAAGTGTACAGCGACACTGGAGCTAAAGTCTAATTTTACTTTATATTATCTTAACCAATTATGAATAGACTGTAAATTTTATATTTTACTGAAATGTGCTAATAAGTGAGATAGCCTTGTTAATTTCTCATCACAATAACATGGTTCCCTAAATTGAGCATTATTCGAGTTTTTCCTATATAAATGTGTCGCAAATGAAATTATTACTTCTTGTTAGAATAATATATTTATAAAAGAAAAACAAGATATTTAATTATTCTCTTAATTTCATACAGAAGAGGAAGTTTCGGTTGGTCTGCGATGTTTCTTCAAAGACAAATCTTGATAACATAAACAAAGCTAATACTTTGATGGTTCCTATAATATAAAATCTGAACTGAAAAACTTTCTTTTTAATTGATTCCAGGTTACTATGAAGGGAAGTATTAACTATTGTAAATCAAATGCAAGTAAATACAAATTTATCAAATTCCTAAATAGCTGGTACTTCAGTAATAAATTCAATTTTAAACTTCCTGATACTCTTCAACCATTCAATATCCCCTTGAAATCCACCAAAAATAGACCTATAAACATTAAACCCTAAAAATTTAGAGACACTTGTCCTCATATAAATCACCTCATCCTATTCTGGCCATCCAATCTCCAAACACACTCTGTCGTGCCGCCAATAATTATAGGCTACGCCTCTGGTGGGAAGGTCACTGACAGCGCGCGGGCACATTGTATTGTACAGAAGATAACAAACACCTCATCAGAACAGGCTTGGGAGATCACCCGGAACTGTCAATGCCTTCCTCCAGCCTTCAACAGTTTATGCTCACCTGAGTTGAGGAACTAAATGTTTCTTAGAATTTAAAAATCAGTATTGGAATTGAATGTCACATGCTCTTGATAACGTAGTAATTTCCTTAGTCTATTTACAAATAGTAGAATCACAATCACAAGTAGAAAATTTGTCTGAAATACGTCAGTTAGTATTTTTGACTAGGCCTATCCATGATGTTTGCTGATTCTCCATAACACAATACGACAAGACTTCATTAAATTTGTTAAAGTATTCCCTTGTTGACTTACGCTTGGTATGGCTTTTGAATGAAAATATATTTTCAATAATAAAGACAGACTTTCCAGTGGTTTTCATGAATAAAAAAATGATCAGAGACTGATTTAAGCAATTAAATTAGGAGCATTGCAGCAACATGCGGTATTTTGTTGAATTCGTCAATATGGAGAAGTTTAACATATACTGTACTTTAAAAAGAGTAAAAAATTTCCTCATACGGCATCATAGACTAATATCCTATATAAATTTTCTAGACAAAAGCACGTTAACTTAATATTGTAATAGAAGTCATGAATGATAATGAATAAATATGAAAATAATTTAGTAAATCATTATTTAACGAGAACGTAAAAGTAAATTAAACCGGCAAATATAGAAAAGTTTAGCTTTTATTTAATACAAAATGAATGTAAATCGGTCCAGTGGAAGTCTCCGACCAACTGTCTATAGTATCGAAAAAGTTAATTTTTTCCCCATGTTTAATTTCCATTAGATAATTTTTTTACATTTTGAAAAATATAACGTTTTTGAAACACAACTAAAACCTTCTAATATAGGATCAAAAACGTTTGTTTTTTTAACAACTCAAATTTAAATGGGATATGTAGAAGGCTCAGACAAACTGTTCAGATGGGTTTTTAACTTACTGTTTTCATATATAGATTTTGATCGTAAAATGCTAATAAGTGAAATGCTAGAGACAGCAACAGCTCTTTGATAGGCATTTGATAGGCAATGATAGGCGTAATGTTCAATGATAGGCATTTGAAACATTACTCGGGTGTAATCCAAATCACGGGTTGGGAAACGGTTGAAAGCCTTAGGCTCTCTTGATAGCTAATTTGTTTTGAACCTCTAGGCACAAATTTCAATCTGGATGGAGAAATTGCTTACAAGAGATACATTCGTTTAAGCTTTCCATGGATCTCAATAGCTCCGTCTTTATGTCCTCATTTTAAACAAAAAATTTATTATCATTTTGCATGTCTCTGGAAAAAATCAACTTATCAAGTTTTTAGTTGATTTTTTTTACCAGGAAGATATAATGTTTGCTTAGTTAAACAAAATAATAATTATCAATAACTATCCTTATATAATCAAAAGTTGTTTTGCACTGTTCCGCTTTTTCTCAATGTATGTCGACTAAAAGATCTTTAGAGACTCTTTTCCATTAGAACCTTATTCTATTAGCCTTAATATGTGGTTCTTAAGATTGATTGATTAAGCTTTTTTTAGAAACAGATGTAAAAACGAATACTTTCATAACTATTGATAATCCTGAAGCAAAAATAATTGAGAATATCATATTGTTTAATTAAAACTATTCTTTTTTAACAATTTGCAATGCCAGAACCCCAAGTACTCCATTTGATTATTTATTGTGTGAAATTACCATGCCTCAAATTTGTTTAAGGTTCCCAAAAATGGGTGTTATTCTGCAATTTGATGTTTGAGAAGAGTGTGCGAAGGACACTGTACCTTCACATTGCCCCAGGCATTTATCAATTAAGTTTCATCCTCAAATTAGAGATTCGGATCCCGTACATCTCTCCTTCAAGCATGAAAACCCTAATTATTGGATTACGTAATTACAAAAACCTTCCCTCTACAAACAACTAACTTAAATTTACTCAACTTTTCTTACCAAAGTCATTGTATGATAACCAGTTGCAACCGTTAAATATATACAAGTTTTAGTTAAAAGTTTAGTTCATAAATCTAACCGACTTGGAAAAATCTAAATTTTGAAACAAACAATGAATCTGTAGTCGATAAATCAATTTCAGGCATTCACTTCAAATGCAAGTTTCATTAAATCCATTGACAATTTGTAACGTCTCTGGAATTAAAATCTAATTTATTACATTTGGCGTGTTTATGATTTGAAGAGCGGGTCATTTAGCACTTGACCTAAATTTCTGGTTGATGTTTTGATTTTTATGGACCGCTAATGATAGCTCTCGGTTTTATTAGTAGTAAATATTTCAAACCGGTCAGAAACACCTTAAAATAAACCTGTTTCACAATTTGCTGTTTTAGAGTGAAGATAGTATTATTTTCTAGAATTGGAAAACAAGTCTGCAACACTTCTTAAATTATGATCTTTGTTCAAGGCTGTCATCTCAAATTGTGTTTTGTCGGCCTCGCGATCACGTTTTAAGTTCAAGACTTGATTAAATCTATGAAGTAGTTAAATTTTAATACAGACGGATGGAGAACTTATGTTGCATTGCATTTTTGCTTGTTTTTGCTCCACCCCCCCCCCCCCCCAATAAACACCTCAAATAATCTGATAATACATGTTCCGGAAGATGCGGGACACTCTCTACACGTTTTTAAAATAACCACAATCTGTTCTGAGCTATTACAATGATGTGTCAAAACAATATCTATAACAAATAAATAATTTATTGAGCTGTCAGTTTTATCTTTTTATAACAGAAGATAAATCCAATTAGCCTAAACCTACACGAAAGCCCGAACTTAAACTATATAGGTAGAAAGACTTTACTTGAGGGCGTTTCACCTCATGTCATGTATGGTGTTATGGTAAATGTTAAAAAATGTCGGTGTTGAACCACCACACCTCGACCACAACACCTCTTCCAACAATCAACAGCTGACTCTCCCGGCCATCCGGTGAAGTAAGAGCCGTGTCGGAAGGGAAGGTTTAGCGGTGTTTTCGTGACGAGATCGGACGGTGTTGATTTAGGAGGTCGTGGACGGCATTGTTGTAACGCCGCCACCCGCCACCAGAGAGCAGAGTTGCGCTGCAACGTTGAGTGATGGGACGCAAGGTCGAATTATGGCCAGGAACTGCCGTTTTTGGACTCATTAATCGATGGCTTTCTTTGTTGTTTGCCGCCACGACGTAATCCAGAGCTAAGGGATCATTATTAACTTTGTATGGCTTTTCATTGGAAGGTAATGGAAGTTTTGGTTAGTTTGAAGTCAGAGTTTTCTAGAGCATGTTTTCCCTCAAATTGTATTATTTTTAATTATATCGCTTAATTTAATCTTAAACTTAATTTGTTGGTTTAAAAAACTCAATTAATATATTGCTACCCTAAGTAGGAGAGTTAAAATTTAAAATGTCTATCAAAGTTATCCACCAATTATTATAATCATAAAAACGATCTTCTTTTCACATTTATCAAAGAAATATACCTAGCATATGAATTTAAGACTTCCTGAAGAATGCAGCGTTGATATAGAATCTTATATGTTATATGTTTTCTTTTTATTACATAGTATTTTCATTCGTATTTGAATATTTAATTAGTATTAAATATTGAGCTTATCACACTATTAATGAGTTCTCATGTATGCATGCATTTTTAAAAAATAAATTCGTTGTATCTTAACTTATATCTTGTATAACAAAAGCCGAACAAAATAACAAATTCTTTGTTTAAAGTTCATTGTTAGTGGTGGTGAGTTCATGTTATTGTTTAGTAGATTATTGCAGACATTTTCCATCACTGATTAGTAAAACAAATGCACGACGTTTCGGCATCTGGAATGTGATTCAATTCCAAACCTGAAAACAGAAAAGGCAGTCCAAAAATAAAAATAAAATAAAAAAAATAATAAATGCACAAAGCTTAAACATAAAACTGTGAAGAAAAAACAAACACAAAAAACTAAATTGAAATTTGCTTTTATTATACTTGCTTAATTGCGTCTTTTGTGGTGTCGATCAACGTAATATTGGCAGATATTTGAAAAAGGAATACAGTTTGATGGTAACTATTACGTCTTGTATTGTATTTCTTTTACTCTGCCTTCAACCTGCATCCCGAGAGTAATACGATATTCATTCATACAGAATTAATCCAATAAAATTAAACTGGTTTTTTATAATGCCCCATCCCAAACTTAATCTCATTACTTAATGCATATTTATAGATCAACTACCACATCCTAGCTCATTTTCCCATACGCCGAATACATATTTATAAACCTTTCATGCTACCAGCTCATATAAAAACCCCGCGCGTAACCCCCATAAAGTTCCCGGCGTAACTTTCCTGTTTGAACCGTGTCAACTGTTAATTGCTAATCACACCTGAATAAATTACCCGCGTTGGTGAAATGCTCTTGGAATACCTCCTCGGCGATGACCAGAGGTCGGCCTTGAAGGATGACACGACGGACGGTGATGGAATGGAAAGGAGAACAGGAGAACAGGAGCACCTATCTGGGATGATCAGGATATCAGGAGTACTTCGCAAGGTGAAGTCGGAGTGGTTTTTATCGGTATAACATCAGTGAGTCAATCGAGGGCAGATGTCGCATGATAAAGAGACATATTAAAGTCATGGTTTAGTTGGTTTTCCATTATTTGTTTTCCACCAATCTTTAAACCGACAATGAACAGTAAAATTGTTTGGACAAAACTCATCAGGAAGAAACATTAAAGATACTAAGAGCATCATACTTCTATATATAGATCTAGTTTTTATAATCGTAATAGTGTATTAAAATGATTTACATTTTATTAGCTGTACTACGAAACACATCTTACACTTGAATTTACAGTAGCTAAATATAAAATATTCACTTATATATAGATAATTTATTTAAAATAAATTAACAATCTTCCTACCATCGTAGGTTGCTTTAAACAAAGAATACAAATACAAATCAATTTTAACTGTATAGATGATGTCTTAAAATTATTGCTGAGTGTTTGACAGCTGTCACTGCAACCAGATATAATTTCTTCTGATCTAATTTAAATTGTTTCCAAAAGTTCATCACAAAATTTGGTATTGTGCCTCTTGATCCAATCAATAAACCAAAAATTTCAAAGTTTTCAATTTTATAATTCCTTTTGTAAAAAAATTATTTCCAACACTCATCAAGTTAAATCAAGTGAATAAAATTAAAATACCCCTTAGGTTCCTCTTATTCAACCTTAGAATGTTTCTAATTGTTGTTACATATAGAAATGTTTGAAATTCAGATTTTATAAATAGCCTACTTATAAATAAATAATTTATGAATATAAATAATAACCCCTTATTAAAAAGATAGTATCCTCTAAAATAACTATATAACATCCCATTTAAATCGCTTTTAGAAAATTACTTATAAATTAAAAAGCACTTGTAATGGTATGTTTCTTCTCCTTTACGCTTAGTAAATATTCAATTACCTTATCCTTTACACCTAAATCCCGAGAATCCCAACTGGATAAAACCGAATAAACAGCAGTCCCGGTGGTACACAGATTGCCAGTCATTTCTGGCTGCCTAAACTGTAATTTTCTCTTGTATCATGTGAAGAGGGGAGTGCAGCCAGACATTTCTGCTGATGCAACACCCTAGTTGAAGAAGAAAGAGTGATGCTGGTTTAAGTGCATCTGATAAACACGATGAGCAAACACTCTAGGAAAAGTTGGTAGACTGAATTCCGTCTGAGTGTATAGCTATCTAGATTGATAAAAATTACAGTTCTTTAATATTCTTCATATACTTATATTTCATATACTTAACATGAAATGTAATACTAATGGTATGTAAAGGATATGGACAACAGTATAAGACAGGTTTGCTCATTATTCTCACATTATCAATTCAGGATTATTTATTGCTTTTTATTGGAAGCTCGAGATGTAAATCACAATTGCCACGTTAATGTCTCGCTTTATTGGAAGTAGATTTACAGTAGAGGTATAGTTGATTTATTGGCATTTGACTTCAAGACAATAGGAATCACGTCCAAATTTGGTATAGGCACATTCCGTCCACTTATAGCATCAAGTGTGTAAAGTTGATGGTCAATATAATTGTGATTGATATTGGAAGGTTTTGAAGGAAGTCAGGGCTACATAAGACTCTTTTGATATAATGACCTATTATCTTGAAATAGGTACATAAAAAGCAGAGTTCTGTAAATTATAAACCATTCGATGCTCAAACTATCTCATGAAATACTATTTTGGGTTTTTTTTTATTTCCCTTGTGGGTGTCACAGGCTTGATCACAGGGTGCCGAAAATTGTGGTATCAACTATCATCAACCTCTCCTCAGTTATATTACCATATTCGTTATTTCCGTTGTCAATTGTTACTAAACTTTCTGTGATTTATTTTTTATTTTTACAATTTTAATTGGAATTGAATTGTGGTATAGTAATCAACTTCAACCAAAAAATAGATTAAAATTGAAATATATTACACTGGCAAACACAATTTATAGTAGACTTAATATTTTGTATCTCTGTACGTCCCTCGTATTTCTCATAAATCTATTGAACTGTGAATTTCATAATATTTAAATACAAATTCAAAAGTAAAATAGCTTAGGGGTCGTCCATAAATTACGTCATCTGAAATAGGGGGGGGGGAGGGTCCAGATTGAAAATGACGGTAAGGTGATGTGCAAGGGGGGGAGTCGAATTTGATATGACGTCATGTTCAATATGATGTTTTATATCAAATTTTAACAGTAAAACAATGATAAAATCTAACTATGATAAAATAATGATCCATTAGACATTAGACTATTTTAAGGCGTTGTTTTATAGTAAATTTTTTCATTGAGAAAGTCATTTTGGCTTTATTTCTAAAGGTAAATTCAGATTTGATTGGTCAATTTTTTTTTAGTTTATCATGTAGCGTGAAAAAGCATTATTTTTACTTAAAACGGAAGTTTGTTAAAATGACGTAATTTTTCCGGGAGGGGGGGGGGGGTACAGACAAAATTATGATGGTAGGATGATTTTAGGGAGGGGGGGTCCAAAAATGGCCAAAAAGCGATGACGTAATTTATGGACGGCCTTATTAGTAATCTACTTCTTAAGAAAAAGGAAAGCATTTTTGCACATCCTCGCAGTCCGAACTATTTGAAACAGCAATGATGATGAATCAGGTCACAGACCTGTGGGTTTCCAAAGGTCATGTGATTGTCCAGTAAGTAGCTATGACCACCGGTCGGGCCTTGTTTAGCCTCATCAAACTGCAAATCACAATTGAGTTAAGGTGATAACTCAATTTACACATTGCCTCTGTTGACCGCAACATCCGAAGGAAGGTGAGTGGGGTCGTTGCAGAAATAGCCCAGGTTATGTGTAAATGGGTTGTAACCATCATGGTGAAGTAGAAGTACTAAGACAACGATAAATTGCCGATTTATGTCATGCAAAAATGAACATATGTGAAGGCAGCCAATCATGTTAAGTACAGTGTAATTTATAATAACGAATGTAAAATTATTGGCTTAAATGATAACTTCTAACCTCAGTTTATATCGAATGTCCTAAAAGTAATTTCTTCCTGCTTTTTCTACAGCTGTGAGTAACGAGATTACCTTATTTCGAGTTCATGAGGTTGCTGATTCAATCGCAGAGATATTAATGTAAATGTTCAGTCCACAATTACAGATAGAGGTTGATTTGTGTTTCATTAAAATACAGGCAAACATTAAATTTTATAGAGAAATTTTATAAATCCTTGAAACGCTTTAATTTGTTTTTACAGAGGCATACATTTTCGTTGTACAGAAGGCTTTTATGAGGAAGTACCTGTTTGAATAACTTCGGTATTATCTACTAAGCACATAAAGCAGTTAGTAGGCTTACTGAGTGCCTTCCTTGATCATAAAAATGTGAAGCATTTCAAGGGAAATCTTACCGAATTCCTTGACATTATCCATCTATAGAGTTTCATTGTTCCTGCAATAAGTATGCTATTAATAGGTACGTTCTTTAATGCAAGTCAATTATTGTTTCAAAGAAAGGATGTTTGTGTTGTAGAATTCATTCTGAGTCAAACGAAATACATTTTACGTCTACTACGTCTACCCTATAGTGAGTGAGTTTAAAAATTTTCCTACTAAATAACTTGGAAAATTACAACTTGTCGGATAAATTCCGGTTGTGTTAGGGTTACTTTTATTAGTGAAGCACTACAAGGTCTCAAAATCCCTATATGCTCTGATGAGTGGCGAAATATAAATTGATTTGTATAAATGAACTGATGTAAAATTTTTTATTGGTATATTAAAAACGATAACAGGTTTATTGTGATAAATATTGTATTTCCAGAAACTTAAAATATAAAGTAAATGTTTAGTTTTCAATGTTTAAAATCACTCTTAATACAATGAGGATTAAATTACAAACATAAATCAAACGTTGGACTTTTTTCTTTCTATCTTAATTGAACCTTCCTTGGATGGTAAAAAATTTCTACAATAATGTTTTGATATTTCTATTTTATGTTAAATGGTTTCCCCTCATTATGTAAAGACTGTTTAGTGAACGTCTTGTTGAAATTTGTAACCGTTCAGCCAAACGGGCTTCGCCTACTTCAAATGATATATCCAGGTGAACACCCTTCAAGTCTTTGTCTTCATCTTCTCTGGATGGCCTTTGACATATCACGCTCACTTTACCCTCCGGTGACCCTTATTTTATGGGGTGAGCCAGAGGGAAATGTAACACTCCATAAACACTGGTGACTCTTCCAGTTCCCGGTACTTGGTTCAACTGTCAAGGTTGCAATATCCTCTCACTTTTGTTCACACGTGAACGTCTAGCGATCAACTCAGGAAACGTGCCATTCGGGATTCTTTAGTAAAACATCCTAAACATCATATATAATAAGGGATAAGAAAATAACAATTTTGATTGATAAGACGGTGTAAACAGTAGCTTAATGGTCATATCAGAACAGTTAGAGCTCAATGGACATTATTTAATGTGTTTCCTATTTTATTCTTTCCAGGCTTAAGTGAGTTGGGTTAAGTAATATTCAGGTTATCTAGTATCCCAAAGAGACTTGTAAAATAATAATACTTTAAAAATGTAACTTCTTTAATATGAGTTTTATATTAATTTAAAATCGGTAACAGTTTTGACCTAATTCATAAGTTACTCTAAGCCACTCAATTTCAATCGTTCGGCAACTCAACACTGTTCATATATGAAATAACTTCATTACAACAATATTAAACCTAAAGCAAATTAGGTTAGAGCTTTTGAAGTAATATTTTGTTACGAGTATCTGTTAGTATTTTGTTAGTATCTAGTACTAGGTATTATTAGATGATATTGTGTTTATGAATGCAAGATATTACTTAGACTCGTCCAGTTTCGATTTAAAAAGCATTAAAATTGTTACAATACACTTTCAATTAAAGAGAGGTGTGTCAATAATTATTAGAACATATATAACTAAATTACACTTTAGGTAAAATGAGACATTTTTCTTTGTTGAATGCACTAATAGTATACAGTTGAAGGAGGGAAAATGTTCAATATGACTAAAATCATGCTGATAGAGAGTTGACCAAGAAAGCACCAACCGGCGAAACAGGTCGTCTCCGATTTAACGATAAGAAGAACAAAACCGAGCAACAACCGATCACAAACCGATCACCGATCGTGCTCTTCCCTCCTCCGAAATGGAGGCCCGTGGTCCTACGCAACCGCAATGTCATAAAGAGACCTTGGTGTTCAAATTGGGCGCCGGATCCGGAGAGAGGCTGGGGACAGGTCACGACGCGGGGCGGAAAATTAATCGGTAGATCTACTCGATATCGGATCGAGCGACGTAAAAGGTATGGTGGTGCAGAGGTGGGTTGGATTGTCGGATGAACCATCATCGGACCGGAGGGTTGCTGAACCACGATCGGTATTAATTTACCATCACGGGATCACCTCTGCTGCAGCAATCTTCATTCATCGCGCATTGCGTCAGTTTCATTTGTGTCTGATAGACTGAGTGGTTTTTAATGGAGCCCTGATTATTTACATACTTCAAAGACTGTATTCAATTATCAATTACATTTTTGGCATCTTAACCTACGTTTGGATGTATCGTTTTAGTTAAATTTGGGATGTTTATTGCATTTTAAGACGTAGAAAATACATATTATGGGAAAATGTATTAAGTGATAGCTAACACTAAATAAAATTTTCATTTAGGTTTTGGATTGTGCAAAGAGGATATGGCCTCATAAATAAAAAATAGCCTGGTTGTGGGAGATAGCCTCTGAATAAGGAATAATGTTTATGCAACATACAATAACGTTGGCATGCAACGTTGATTTGGAAAGTGCAACGAGGTCATACCTATGCGCGTCATTTGCCAACACTTTTTTGTCTCATGATTATTACTTTACTTTTTACTCATGCGGTCTATTTCATCCACCTATACTTAGATATACAATATCCTCTTTGATGGATGAAATTGCAAGAAGGCTGGCTTTTACTGTCATCTTAAAATTGACAAATTAAAAGTAATAGTTTAACTTAGTTGCCATGAAAATACGATGTTTTGTTTAATTAAACTGCCTCAGTATCAATTTTTAATCTTAGTACAATTGTAACAACTACGATAAAATATTGCAGAAGATACAATTATTCTAAATCTATATTACCGAGTGTTATTTACTTGAAATGGAAATGAATATTTGGTTTCCCTTCCCTAAATACCCTCCAAATCTATTTTTAACCATCTTGTACAGCCAAGCAACATTTTTTTTTTTTTTTTTTTTTTTTTTTTGAGGGAGAGGCGGAAAAATGCATTACGCACACAGGTGGCCAGCCTGTAGTGTGGGGCTCCCTAAAAAACGGGTTTACCCACTAAAAAACCTCCTCTACTCTTTAGGAATCTAACCTGGAATTGTTTATCACATTACGTCAGGCTAGGCCTAAATTTGGCTTACGCCCGTCGGGCTCGCTCCTTATCCAGCCGCTCTATCAAGGGATCTGGGCCACTTCGCGGTCCAGATCGGTTTTCTTTTCCAGGAGGATGCCCCGGACGAACTGTGACAAACAATCCCAGTTGCCCTCATCCTCCAAAATCTTTTGGCAGACCGAGTCCACCGAAAATGCACCAAATATTTGTGTGGCCTCCAGGCGGGGCCCTTCCCAACGGGGACATCGGAAGAATGTGTGTTCCGCATCGTCGGGAACACCCGGGCAATAAATGCAGTCCGGTGAACCGGTCTTTCCCATCCGGTTCAGGTACGACCGAAAATAGCCGTGACCTGTCAAAAATTGGGTCAGGTAGTAGTCCACCTCCCCATGCCGCCGTTCCACCCATGGTTGGACCTGCTTGATAAGTCGCGCAGTCCATCGTCCTCGGGTGTCGTGCTCCCAGCTGTGTTGCCACTGCTGGAAGGTTCGGGAGCGCTCTTCTGTTCTTGCCGTGTCCTTGCCGATCTCGCCTTGTCTCTGATAAATCGCTTTCCTCTCCCCTGCCAAGAGCTTGACAGGGATGACTCCGGCGACCACCAGGACGGCAGGCTCGGACACTGTCCGGTAGGCGGAACACACCCTGAGCGCGGCTTGACGCTGAACCCGGGCGAGTCGCAGCCTGTAGCACTCCTTATCTAGAGCGCCTGCCCACACCTCTGCCCCGTAAAGGAGCACGGACTGGACCGCGGACATCAACAGACGTCTTCTGCTGGATCGGGGGACCCCCGACATTGGCCATCAGCCTACTAAGGTGAGTAACTACCTTAGCGGCCTTGTCCGCCGTACGGAAGATCTGATCCCTCCAGCTTAACTTGGTGTCCACCATAACCCCGAGGTATTTGGCGGCACGAGTTGATGTGACCACCTCCCTTCCCACTCTAAACGGGACGACGGTGTCGATCCTCTTCTTCGTGAGAATCACGATCTCCGTCTTACTAAGAGCAAGCGAGAGACCGTGATCGGACATCCAGTTGTTGACAACCCGCATAACTCGGTTCAACTTTAGTTGGGCCAGCTCAACGTTGCGTGCAGCAATGAGAGCTGCGACGTCATCGGCGTACCCAACCAAAGTGGTTTCCTCAGGCATCTCGGACCTCAGGAGGCTGTCATAGGCAACGTTCCAGAGATCCGGGCCGAGTATTGAACCTTGTGCGGCACCAGAAGTGACTTCCATCGTCCGCGTTCCGTCCCTTGTGTCATAGATCAGGCTTCGAGAGCGTAGATAATCCTCGATGAGCCGCAACAGATATGCAGGAATACGAAAGGTGTTGCGAAGCGCATCCAACATATCGACCCACCTCGCCGAGTTGAAGGCATTCTTGACATCAAGCGTAACAAGAAGCACTACTCGGCGGGAGAAATGGTTGTGGCTCTCGGCTCTCTCCACAGCTCTCTGAACTTCGGTGACAGCGTCGATCGTTGACCGTCCCTTTCTGAAGCCGTACTGACGGGGGCATAAGTCCCCGGCAGCTTCCACGGCAGAAGTCAGGCGGGAACGGGATCAGCTTCTCGAACAGGCTTCCAGCCGTGTCCAACATGCAGAGAGGCCTGTGGGACGACGGCAGTTCGGGATCACCTTTGCCCTTGCTGATCAGTACAAGCCTGGCTGTTTTCCAGGGAGCCGGAAACACCCCTTCTACCAAACAGGCATTGTACATTCTCAACAACAAGTCAGCGTTAATTGAAAATACTTTCTTTAAAGCCTCACTGGGAATCCCGTCCGGGCCAGGAGCCTTGTTGCTCTTCAGGGAGAGAACGGAGGTTTCCAGCTCCTCGAAAGTGAAGAGTGGAACGTCCTCTACCCGTCCGAAGTCAACCAGCGGTCGCTGTGGATGTTCAGGAAACAACGCAGCGACGATCCTCCCCATGGTGGCGCCCTCCATGATGGAAGGTGGAGAGCGGGCGCCGAGTTTCTGTGTTACAAGTTTGTAACCCAGGCCCCACGGGTCGGAGTCAACGTCGTCACGAAGTCTCCTCCAGCTATTCGCCTTGCTCCTGTTTATCGCCTGGCGGAGAGATTTTCTCGCAGCTTTATAGGCCTCCGACTTACGAACTCTGTCTGCGGGAATTCTCGCTCTTGTGGCGGCTCGTCTAGTTCTTAACATGTTCTTCTGAGTTCCGCAATCTCTTCAGTCCACCAGTAAACGGGTTGTTTGTCGCGTCGGGGTTTCCTTCGCGGCATAGACTGGTCGCAGGCCGAGACGATCAGTTCCATCGTGGATGTTACTAGTGCCTCGGCCCCAGCCTCACCAGGATTCCCCTGTGCTCCCCGAGAGATGACTTCGGTGAACTTGACCACCTCCAGTTTGTTGGTGTTCCACCGGCGTGGCCCTTCCCGAAATGCGGAAACTCGACGATTTGCCTGATCATGCAGGTCAAAAACGATGTATTGGTGGTCGCTACCGTGTAGTCCTCCACAACCCTCCAGCCTGAGATCCTCGGAAGGAGCGACTCAGACGCAAAGGTGACGTCGGGGATCGTGCCTCTCTGCCCGGGGCGCCGAAAAGTAGGTGTGTCGCCCTGGTTGAGGACGACAAGACCGGCCCTGGCGATGAAATCCAGGATGTATTTCCCCCGGGAGCTGGTAGAGGGCATTCCCCACTCGACGGCCCTGGCGTTGAAATCGCCACCAACGACGACATGCCCGGTGGTGCCAAGAACGCACTCCTCTAGGCTATCTATCTTGTCGCGGAAGTCCTGGACGGCCTCGTTGGGTGTGAGGTAAGCAACTGAAGATAGTCACGTCCCTGCACCGAACCCAGACGAATCCTCGGCCGCGCCCGTGACTCCGCACCAAAACATCTCGTGTATTACGTGCCCAAAATGCAGCAGTACCGAGGCTGTCCGAGATCCAAATGTTTGGGTCTCTGTCCCGATACTGTTCACTGATAAGGAGCGCGTCAGCACCAAGTTCTCGGGCGAGCTGATCTAGAAGGTTATCAGCTCCCCAGGATCTATGAAGGTTGGCCTGGAGGATGCGAATTACCGGCCGCTGCCTTTTGCCTGTTCAAGTGCGGCTCTGAAGGCACCGCACTGACCAGACCCGGGTAAGTGACCGAGGGCACTGGAGCCTGAATCCTTGCAGAGGAAGCAGGAGGGGCTCGAGGAACATTCCTTACGTTTGTGGCCTTGGCTTCCACACTGGAAGCAGTTGGCACTCCTGTCGGGCCCTTTACAGTTTCGGGAGGAGTGGCCGAAACCGAGACAGCGGAAGCATCTCGAAACTACCACCCTCCGTTTGAGCCTGCAACTAACCCAACCAACTCTGAGGTGCTGAAGGCTAAGCAGCTTATTGGCGTGCTTTTCGCTCATCTCAGCAACAGCCATCCGGAGTTGACTTCGGTTAGGCTTTGTCAGCCATACCCTCACTCCATCGGCCGGTATCTCCGGAGTGCCACCTGGATCGCACGGGTCACCTCATCTTCGGTGGAGAGGACATCAAGGTCCCGAATCTCGACCGAACACTTCGGTTCTAGGGCCTTGATGGAGCCTTTGTCCCCAAGTGCAGTCTTGAGGGAAGCGGCAAAACCGATCTTGTCACTCGACTTCCCAGTTCGAGGAGGACATCCCCGTTCTGGGTTCGCCGAATAGACTTGATAACGGTGTCGGTCTCTTCCGGTTTGGCCTGCGATCTAATCTGACCCAGAACATCGGCAAAAGATCGCCCCCCTAAGGGCTTGATCAAGATTGCCTCCGTCCTGGCTTCTTAGGCCTGGGTTGTTTAGGCTTTCTGACAGACTTGCCAGAGGCCTCCCCAACCGGGTTTGAGACTTGCGTCCGCTCCACCCTCGACGCACTTTTCGAAGCTGCCTCCGCTTGCTTCTGCCTCCTCCTTTCTTTCTTAGACAGGCGCGTCTTCCAGCCCCCCAAAGGTGTTGAGGCAGAGTTTGCTGCCAAGGCAGGATTAGCCGCCGGAGCAGGAACCTCTGCAGGAGTAGCCGCTGGAATCACGGCAGCGCCCGGGGCGGATTCAGTAGCCTGGACAGGAGATGTCTGCGATGCCGCAGTGACAAAAACCGGTCCAGGCACTGAGTCCACCTCAATAAGCTCAGGGCTTCCCGGCGAAGAACCGCTCTGCCTCTTCTTTCGCTTTCTGGCTTGAGTCTGGGACTCAGCCAGATGAGCTTGAGGTGAAGCAGAGATGACTCGGTTCGTGACATCGCGCTCCTGCTTCACTGCCTTTAGCCTGATTTTCCGGCATTCCTCGATTTCTTCTAGAGCATCTTCGAGTTTCGGGATCCCCTCTTTTATCGCCTTGTTTATGTTCTTTTGAATTAGGAGGACCTTGGCCATCTCCTTCAAAAGAACTTTCATCTTCTTCAGACATGAGTCTTCCTCCTCCGTGGGCGTCGTCCTGCTGCTGCCGAAGCATTTGCAGCTCGAATGCCGCACGAAGAGGGCTCTTCCTGGGAGGGATTCCTTGCATCCTGGCTAGAGGTGTTACCGGCTCGGTCACACCCATACCCAGATCAACCTCATCTTTCTCCTTTCCTGTTACGGCCGATGATCCAGCGACACCAGCAGCCTTGAACGGGGCCGGCGGAGGGGAGGTTTTAATTCCAACCGTCGGCGTCCCAGTCTTTGAGGTCGGAGACCTCTGCACAAGTGAGCTGCGCCTAAAAGCAGCCTGTTCGTTCTCCTTTCCAAGATTCGTGTTTTGCAGTTGACAATCCATACTGTTTTGTAACCAGCGCATCGTGCGGCAAGAGGCGGCCCTTCATCGGCCGGGAGCGGGTACACCCTCGGAGGTCTACCCCCCGTAGGAGATAAGACACCCCTACCCCGGGACTCCGGGGCCCGAACCTCCGTTTGCCCAGCACCGATACACAAAATGTGCCGGACGTGCTGGGGGTCGCACCGTGGCAATGCAGAGTCCGATCCCTGCATCCATGCCGCACTCCCTGACTAAGGTCCGAAGCGGCTGGCTTCTGACGACACACTGGAGGAGACCATCGGCAGTGCGAGGCACACATCAGTCCCTGCAACACAACAGGGACACTCCCAGGACCCCCCAGCATGCGCCGGTCGAAAGAAGGTGGAAAGACACCCTTGATTCGGGGTCGAAAACAAGAAGGTGAGCAAGGTTAGCTCAGGAAAGAATAAAGACGGTGAGCTAAGACCTGAAAGATGAGAAGAAAGGCCTTAGCTCGGGAAGAACTGTGAGGAGGTCTCACAGCTTGGCTCAGGTACCTCGGGGTCGCCAAGAAACACCCGTACAGTGGAAAGCCCACTGCCCCTGAGGGGGCCAAGCAACATTATCTTCACACCATCTGTTGGTACCAGTTTCAATGGAACAAAATTTGCATTTCCTGGCATGATATACATAAGACCTTGTCAACTAGTTTATGATAAAATCAAAACAAAGTACTTTTAGGATTGGAATACCAAGTCCTTGAAATCCTTTGTAAAGTCATATTACTTAAAGCTCCAAAAATAGCTACTGAAAACATAAAAAGTTTATGTTTTATGTTAAGTTAATACTTTTACGAGTATATTGTTGAAACCAATGTATGCAAATTTAAGGCTCTCACGTAGTATATTTGTACAGTTAGAAAAGGTAAGGTGTAGTTGTTGGTAAAAACTACTCAATTCTTATTTCGCTGAATTTATAGACGTGGTATACAAAAATTATTTTCAAAGCCTAATAATTATATACTTTAGGTGACTAATCAATATGTTCTTTTAAAATATTGTAAGTCTCATTCCGCCCGCCCAAGTACTTTATGTTGCGCCTATGGACCGTTTCAAAATGATTAAGTATAATCCTCCAATCTAGGAAAATGATGAAAAACAAGAAATGTCGAATCAATTTTATTAAAGAGATACTTTGCAGATCGAACGTTGCTGCTTCTCAGTAAAAGCATGGAAAATAAATTATATTTGTTTTACATCTTTTTCGACATATTAAGAAATACCCCCCGTCGCAGCAGACCTGCGTACTCAGCGAATTTCCAAATTAGTAATATTATTTTGACCAGCTAAACTTGTAAACAAAATTTCATTACGTGCTCATAAATAGGGAAATAAAGTCTATTCTCCTTAAGATAAATATAGGGAAAGAGTATGCAAGTATGCTGCCATGAGGGACACTAAAAGAAGGTTTTTAGCATAGAAAAAATTTATTTCGACCATATAAAGCCATATAGTAAGTTTCATCAATATCTGTCCATAAATAAAAGAGTTTGCCTATTCTCCATATGATTAACATGGGAAAAGAGTATGCAGGTTTGCTGCCATGATAAGTACAAAAACCGAGATTTTTTACCCTAAATGGATGAATCTCAACCAAATGAAGCTAAATACCAAGTTTCATCCAAAAATATTTGTTAATAAGTGAAATATTAACACATCCTTATTCTCCATAAGATTAACATGGAGCCCCAAAAGACAATGTACTGTCTTTAGACTTTGTAATATCTCGGTAACCAATGGAGATAGAGCAAAGCTTCAAATACTAAATTGTGTGTTTTTTTAGCTAAATCCAATGGTCAAAATAAAAATTTAAAATTTTAAAACTTACATATGAAAAATGCAAAAAACCCATTTTTGGGGTACAAAACCCCCCAAAACTACCCCTTCCGGTAGGTCGATATGTCTGGTTTTCGAACTCATCCGCATAAACGTAGGATTACACATCTCTACCAAATTTGGTGTCGATTGGACCATTTTTACGAGAGTTATCGTGTCTAGGGGACACATATATATATATATATAATATATATATATATATATATATATATATATATATATATGTATATATATATAAATTTTAAAATTTTAATGACTATTATTTTTGGTCTCTGGGCACCTCAAAACTAAAAAGTAACACGGTCCCGGGCTTAAGTCTTACCATCAGACCTACGGTAATAGCTTATTCCCTATGGGAGATTCGCTAAAAGTAACAGTATTATTGACAATTTACTACTCAAAAACTTTCTTAAAAATCATATTCAATATACGTTATGGTAACCCAGGTTTGATTTACAACGGACCGAAAAAGACACGTATGAAAACCAAACTCTAGCATAAACTGAAAGCTAAACGTATTAATGTAGATCATCACTCTTCTCCTAATTCACGTATCGAGAGCATACAGATACGTGAAACATGTCAAGGACTCTAGGCCGAGCTGCAAATTGCCAGGATGCTCCGCGTGTAAATGATTATCTCGCCCTGAGCTGAAATATTACACGGTATCAAGGACTTGAGGTTAACGAGCTCTAGGTTGATGGAGAATCCTCTTCTTATGGTGATAAAGAGTTCTGGCACATGTTGGTCTAGGACGTAAGTCGGCGTAAGTTAATTCAGGGGGAACTCCCATAAATTACGGTAGGCCGTATGTGTAGCCTACACTGGACTTGGAGATAGTAAACCAACATAGACCTAGATTTCTTGGGATATAAGTAGTAAATACGGGATGAATTTATTTGTTTTGAGTAACATACATAGGGAGGTTTCAACTTCAAGGACATGTTTTTAATATGGGCAAAGTTTAGTAAGAAAAAAGGTTAATAATTACATGATTTTACTTATAAATAGCTGATTCTGAAATAGAGTCTATGTTAAAAAGTAATAAGTGGCTATCAAAATATAAATCTAATCTGGTGTACATGAAAAACAACTTTTATTTTGACATTTCACAACAAACAGTTATTAATTGAAACACATTTATTACTTATACGTTTCACAAAATTATTTTGGTTTTTATTCTGAAAAATGAAATAACAACAAACAAGATTGTCAGTAGAATTTTGGGCTTCATCTAAACTCAATAATAGAATAAATACTTTTTGCTTGATATTATTTAGATTGTAGAAAAACAATTCATCAGGGCTATCAAAATTAACATGGTTGTATTTTAATTACTGAAATGAATGTGTTCATCCTGAAACGTTCGTGCTGAAATTATTGCTTCAGCCATCCCTTTCTCTGTCAGTAGCACGAAAGTTTGTACAAAGAGCATGATGTTGTAGATTTGAGCGATTATGACTTCTCGACAATGATGTATCATTGTAAAGAAAAAATCAGGCAGAGACAGTGAGTTCTGTGGACATAAAATTACAAACATTACTGTGGATAACTTAGCATAGTTTTTAATACTATAAAACTGAGTTTTGATTTAATCCAAGGACATTTTATATGAAACAATTCTAATCATTATGTTTAAACAATTAGGTTTGTATGTTAGGTTTGTATTTGAGTCTGTTAATGTTTTCAGACAGTTTTTAGTTCTACTACTACTAGAGCAAACAAATAGTCTTAAATTAAGTGCTTAGTTATCTATAAACCAGCTTACAAAAAGTGATGAGTCAATCTTCAAAACTTTAAAAAAGCCCTTGAAGAAACCAGAAGCCCTTGAAAAGCAAATAGAACATTAGAAAGTGTTAAAACAACAACAACAATAATAATAATATAATGTTGAAAAATTTTGGCATTTTTTTCATTTGATCTTTAAATTGTAGAAGACAATAATGAAGATTAGTACCAATAGATTGATTTATTAACCATTGTTCCCTTAGGTAGTAAGAGTATTGTAACTTAACATAGAAAATATCTAGCTGTCTTCAATGGATGAGCTACAAATGCTTCACATCTTACACCATTGGAGATGTAACTTTGATTGGTGAAAACCGATGGCTTTATATGGTGATTGAATGTAAGGGCCATTACCACTAATTTAATGTAACAGAACGCCAATCGGGATTTGGGAGTTAAATCACTACACTCAACTAATGGTCTCTAATATATTTAACCGATTTATAGCTGTTCCAAGTAAACTAAGAGATAGTACCATTATCACTTACACTAGAGTCACTAGCTGCATCGGTCAAGCCACTACATCACTTAACCACCAGGCATGCCATCACCCTTGGGCAATCTAATAGCTCTAACTGAATTTGGTGCAATATTGATAGCTACTTACGCAACGTATTGGCCAGCGAGCGGATTCACAAACTGTTTAGACCAGTGAATGTGAAGCCCATCCCGAGTGGTTTATGCTGATGGGAGAGTTAAACCGAGCTTTAATGTGGAGCGGGTCAAAGGTCCTCGTATGCTCTTTATTTTAATGTCTTAAGTTATTCAGGACGAGGCTCTTGTTTTAGAATCGGGACCTGTTATGTATTAGTAAGGTGATTAGGGTTTGCGTTATGTGTGTTACGATAGAAACAATCTACTTGATGTGTAGACGTCGATTTGTCGGTGGGTATATCGATTAATTGATGTGTTAACCATGTTTATGTATAAAGTAAATTCCTATCAATGATGAATCAGCGCCATTAACTTTCACTTTCGTTCGTCCACGTTCCTTAAATTGATGGTTCTAAATTAATATGGAGCTATACCTAAAATAGATTGCCTTTACCTACTGCTAGACTGTAATAAACATTTCCATTTTTTTCATCAATGCATATCACTTATTTTGACTTACATTTTTTTTGCCTTTCAAAGGCTTGCCTATCCAAAGTTGTGTCCTCCTGTTTCAATGTGAAATTTATATACAATGATATATAAACTATAACAAACATAACCTCACCTTTAATGTCAGATTATTTAAATTGAGATGAGCTAAACCATGATAAAATCTCTATTGCAATAGATTTTAAGAAATAAAAACACCCAGATTTAAGCTACATTTAAGGAAAGGTAAGATCCAAAAGCACGTTTTAAGTCGTTGAAAGAAACATTTTACTTAGGCTATTATTTTGTCATTTATTATGCTATCGGAGAGTTATTAGTTGCACAATGATCAAATGTGTTAAAATAAAAATTTAAAACACCCTGTAAAAGGTCTAACACCTTTAATTTCACATCAACTACCAACTATTCCGTTTAATCTATCCACTTCCATGAAAATGTTCACATCAGCGTTTCCCCTCACAAAATTAACTCTCATTAACCACATTTCACACTAGGAACATTCTTGGCAAGAACAACTAACGGTGATCCAACGAATTTGAATAATCAGACGGCATCGGCTGCCTCAAGTTGGCAATACTGGGTGATTCCCGTTCAGGTTGGCAATCCTGTGTCAGTCCTAGTCCCATGTACGGCCGCCCTAAAGCCCACAGGTTACAGCACGGTTGTAAACTAGCTCATCGTTAATTACAAGTTTCCTAATCGTAAACGATCACTGCGCTTCTAGCAGTGATACGATCATCAGTGTTTCATCAAGGAATCTCAAGTTGGTAGTTTAATTGAAATCAAGAAAATGATCGGTGATAAACAATCCAGTGAAGACAGTTACTCTATTTGGATCTACACATTTGGATCTACATCATCTTACTCTATTTGGATGTACACAATTTCAGTTGAGTGTCAGCTATTTATGCTTTAATGTCTAACGTAAAATAAATTTGGAAAGTATAAAAATCATTGTAATAATAATAATAATAATAATAATAATAATAATAATACTTTTATGATAGACATTAGCCACAACGTTAAAAACATTAGCCTTGAAAGCGTTTTTGTTAGATTTAAGTGTTTATGACATTGATGAGTTTATAGAAAAACTCAAATCTATTAATTAGTTTTGCATAGAAATTCATTGTTTTGTACACATGATTGTAAAGTGTGACGATGACATACATGTAAAAATGTGAAAACGGCAATAAAGATTTGTCATTTTATATTCCTCGCCATGTTATGTTTTATTTTCCTTATTGGTGGATATAACTGAAATTTAAAAAAACTATATTGTCTGAAACATTTTTTTATATCCATGACTTAATTTTAACCTTAAACTGTTAACTGAGTTCAGATCCACCTTTAAGGTTGTTGAACTGACAATTTTCTAACTTATGGTACTATAATCCCGTGAAATTACTAAAATTTCACAAAATAGACACATTTTGAGACATTTTCAACAGGAAACATACTTTGTATTTACTATTCGATTAAGGACTGTTGAATCTGTTCCAAGATATTATCCAGCACAAGTATTTTGTACTGTTTTTCAATACTATACTGAGATTTCATTTAAGAGTCCTTACAAGTACCTTATTGAAATCTTTTGCTGCCATAATATTGGTTACCTCCTATTATGAAGAGTAACTGTTTTAGCCATGATTTTTTAGCATAGGGACAGTGGTTAAAATGTTTATTCTTGGCCGTCAATGAATTTGATAAAGACTGTCAATTAATTGTATATCCCTTATAAGTTTCAATGAAAATTATAACTAATCAGTCAGTTAAAGTGCATTGATTTTTAATATCAATAACTCATGGTTTCACTTAATCCTTCCCACATATCAATATTCACCCCCCACTCCTACTCGTCAAGACCACCCCAATTTCATCACACGCATCATCAGCTGCTGAACTCGCGTGCGTTTGTGTGTTTGTGCGTGTGTGTATGTGTGTTCAACATGTGTTGGAGTACCCCAGGAGCGCTTCCTCGGTCCGATGATTTATCCGTTATGTCATCAGCCCCAGCTATTAAACCACCTTTAAAACAGCCAATCACGCCGCCGTCGGTCACGGCGCGGTCCCAGGTTTGGTTTAGTTTATGACCACCAGGGGCGTGGACGGTGGAGGTTCACATGTTTGCAAGCTATCCGACGATAGTGAAATATCGTTAATTAATCTTCTGAATTTGTTATAGGAAGTTAGTACAAGAGAATGTTGTGTCTTTTGCACTGTATTAATACTTGTTTACCTTATACTTTATGGAAAAAGTAGAAATTATTTATAGTAATCCAGCGACAGTAAATATCCATAAGATTAGTAAAAATTTAGATAGCCTTTGTCTGAGGTTCAATTACAGGTAAATTTATTTACTAATTTAGTCTAAATTCTGAAAAAAATCTTCTATTTGCCACTTCATGTCTGTTTCAGTTTTTAAAAACTCCACCTGAGTATTTAAACATTTAATTTTTTGAAAC
>CM061537.1:43880448-43965372 GCA_030545055.2 Neoaliturus tenellus
ATCTGCGATCCATTTTAAAATAATTAACTACAAACTTTTCGCACCTCCCAGATTCTTTACGAAACTTAATATAAATTTGGAGGCAAGTAGAAGGAAACAGCCGCTCCTGGCGCAGGTCAAGGTCAGCGGTTGTAATTGGCAGGTGTGTGTTGTTGATTTGGGGGTTTTTTGGGGGGTTTGGGGAGGGGTTGGTAAGTGTGTCAAGGTCATTCGGAGGGGGTTTTAAAAAAGGTGGGGAGTCTGGGGACGGGTGGGGCTCCGGGAAATAAATTTATTCATTCATCAAAGCCTACCAGTGATCGTAGGATGGCTTCTACATCGTTTGCAGCCGTACTGTTGATTTCATTGCTCTGTACGGGTCGGGAGTCGGTGGAGGTAGTGTATGTAGGCGAATTTTGTGTGGGAACACCACCATTGTTATCGTTAGTAGTGGATGTCACTATTGGAGATTGTATGGGTGCACCCTGCCGTGTGTCCATAACTTGAAGAAATAAGAGCTGCTAGATGGTTATATTGTGAGTTGATAGAGTAGAATGAGAGATGTGTGTGATGAAGAACGGTTATATAAACCCGGTAATATAGTGAATAAGAATAACTGGATAACATCATCAATAGGTGTGACAAGATTGTAATGTTGATATTTCAGCATATCAGTTAAGACTGTTTGCAAAATAGTGTCAGTAGAATAACTGTTGCGAAGGTTGGATCTTGTAAAATACAAGGGGTGAAAGCTGAAGTGTTTCTTAAGTTTAGCGAATGTATTACGAGGTCTTGAAACTGTGTAGTTAGACTGTTTTTGTAAAATATGTTTGGTGCGTAAAAGTTTCAGCTGTAAAGTGTGGGAAGCCATTGTAATAGTGGTGACTAAATGTGCACTGCATAAAAAAAAACTGATAAATGGTTAGTGTCTGTAAATGTGTTTGAATATATAGAGAGTGATTAGCATATTAACCGCGAACACATGTTTTAGAGTAAGAAATGTAAATTAGAAAACTGTTAGAAAAGTAAAGACCGAAGTTTACCCTACGAAACCCGGCGAATAAATGAGACGCTCGCGGTACCGACCCTGTATTTAAGCAATTTGTGAGTCACGAACAACCCCTCCTCTACCCTCCCCCCTCAGCCGATGGGATAAAAAGGGTGGGATTGCGGTCACCCCGGTTATTTGTTCGGTAGAGTTGCGATAGTTTGTATTAAAGGGAGAGGGAAATACTTTAAAACTATTTTGTTAAAAATATTAAGATAACATCTAGTTGAAAAAAAGGAATTTGTTACTCTGTATGAATTGGCTATGAGCTGCACAAGTGCAAACAACAATCTGTTAATAAGTTGATGCGGTAAGAACTAGTATTTGTACAAACATTATAGTTCAGCAATAATTATATGTGTTATTAATGTGAAAAATGGTAAGTTAACACCATGGATAAGACTAACAGTAATGTAATACTATAAATGTTTAAAAGGATTAAACATAATTAAGAGTTAAAAAAAAAAAAAGCAGATGTGAATATGAATAATTAGCAGCAGGTGAATATAAATATTAAATAATAACAAAAAAAAAAATATTGATGTGATGTTAATTTATGCAGTAATAAAAAAATAGGTAATGGGAGAGTAATATGTGTTTATAGTAAATAAAAAAGAAATAGTTGAAAACTAAGTTATG
The DNA here is from genome assembly GCA_030545055.2 of Neoaliturus tenellus. Lineage (NCBI taxonomy): Eukaryota > Metazoa > Arthropoda > Insecta > Hemiptera > Cicadellidae > Neoaliturus > Neoaliturus tenellus. The sequence continues at coordinate 43,882,115 of CM061537.1, forward strand.
CATGGGGTGTTAAAAACAAGTAGACCTAATTGGAGTAAGTTAAAAGAAAGCATATATAATATTATTAGACGGTAGCGACTTACCGAGGTGTTGTGTCAGCTGTGGGTCCCGCGAGTGAAAAGAGGCGCAGCTGCTCGTGTAACGGTATTTATAACAGCAGGTGGTAATTATTATGAAAGTGACCCCCCTCCCCCCCCCCCCCTAAAATAGGTAATTAACCCCCCCCCCCCCTTCTTTCATTTTTATTTTATGTTGAAATGGTAATAGTAGTTAAGCTTGTGTAATACTAATTTGGTGTTACCAAACGGTAACTATTGTGGTTAAGATAATACAACATATACTTAAGATAAATTAAACCGATAGAGTAACGGTAATTTAGGTCTGCTGTTGGCAATAGATAAGAATCATAGTTGAGCGGCGAAAGGGAACACATAATTTCCTACTGTTATTAAATTAATAGCAGTGAACAACTATGGTGTAATGCTATAAGGAAAATTGTGGTTCGATTAGGTGGAGATTATAATTAAATGTTGGCCAACATTATTGAAAGCCGCAACACTACACTTAAATTATCGATGACCTACTCGTAATAATCGCCGCTACGTGTATGAAACAGTGTTGCTTGGAAATTTCCTATTGAAGTTGTACTTCGAACGTTGTAAGCCCCTCAAACCCCTACGAGTTCCCCCCACCATCTTGAAAGTTTACGAATATTCTGTTGAGAATTTTAGAATCAGTTCGTACCGAAACTCCGGACGCGAAGCTTCGGGACGAACTCAAAGGGTAACTTAAATATATAGGCGGCCGATATATATTTGAGTTATTCTTGCTGTTAGGGTTCTAATATTAATATTTGTTGTGTGTGTGTGACTGTGTGTGTGTATAAAATGTTATTTATTTTTTAGTTTTAAGTTGTGTTATTTTTAAGTTTTAATTTGCGCATTGCGATGTTAGTATTAAGGTGTGTTATATTATTGCTAATGTTTAAAAAATGTGTTTATGCATTTAATGTTGAGTGTTGATGTAATTATTGTGTATTTGTGTGCATGTGTGTGTGTGTACTAATAACCTTTCACAGCTAGCTGTTAGGAGGGTAGATTAAATTTAAATTTAAATTATAGAAGTTCTGTTGAACTTCATTAAATATGGGTGGGACATGCGTGTTGTGCCATAGGCAGCGCATATTTTTATTTTTTTTAAATTTTTAATTTTTTGTTAGGAAATAATTATATTTGGGTGGGTTTAGATTAAGGGTGGGAGGTTAGAGTTGCGTTTTGCATTAACTGTTCCAGATTCCCTATTGTACAATTGGAATGGTCAGGTCCAGTGCCCAGGCCCGAGGCCGACCGCCCGTATCACAGCCCACCAAACTGGATCGCCACGTGCGTGCGGGCAAAAAATTGGGATCCCTTGCAAGACGTAACTATGGGGTTGGGATTGGGAGTGTTTGAGGAATACAGAGTGGTGGAGACGGCCGTGGCCGCCTCCATCACTTTGGATCATTATTATTTTTTGGTGACCTTGACCTAAATTAAAGTAATTAACCCCCCCCCCCCCAAAATTACAATTAGCCCCCCCCCCCCCCCCCGAGGTCACTTTCACTCAGCATCCCTATATATAAGCGGGGCTAGCTAACATGTCTGTTTATTCTGATTCCAGCCGCTAACGCTGCCACTTCAGAACCATGTCTCTATCAACAACTTCTGCTACTACTATCACTACGCCTGCTGCTCCTGCTGCCACTTCTGTGCCTGCTCCTACTATGAACATACCAGCTGCTAACAAGAAACCGGCAAAGAGACTGAAGTTGAAGAACGTCCCGGAGTCGATGCTGCGGCAGATGGATACACCACCATCTACATCTGCTACAACTGCTCCGGGAAATATTCTTCTACAAGCCATGGCGGTTCTTGGGAGTATTTTTTCTCCACCTCCATCACCAACACACCCTACGGCAACTCCACCACTACAACCCCAACCTACACCTACAACGTCACCACAGATGGAGCTTCCTGTTCGTTCTGATACTCCTTCAATTCTAGAATCTATTCATAATTTCACCTCATTACCACCACTAATAACACCAATTCCTGAACCAAAGTCCATTAATCCTATCATTCCTAGTTCTAAAGTTAAAAAGTCTTTTTTCAAAATTGCTCCTTCAGAGCGTTTTCAATTATTAAAAGCAGAGCGTCGCAGGGCATTTAAAAATCCTCGTAAATGCACTGAGAAGCTGCTTAGGGGTTCTAAAAAAGGATCGGTCTGTGGTAGGAAATGTGTTTTTAATGAAAAGTATTGCCGTGTACATCTTGTAAAACATATTGCTGTGCCACAACCGACTGTGATTTCCAGCAAGTCCTACCCCGCTACTAAGTTGAAGAGATTGCGAGAAGGTTTAAGGTACTTTTTTGTAAATAGAACAGAAAAGAGCAATAGAATTATAATAGGGTGTAACGGCTACAAATGGGTAATTAAGCTCTCTGTACCTATGAGAAACCAAAAAGCGATCAAAACACTTGATGCGAAAGACTATCTCTACAAAGGTGCGGATGGTTGGACTCGCTGGGGTCGTAGTAAAGAGTGATAAGAATTAGCTTTTTCCAAATTTTGTTAGAAAAATAATGGGAGAGAAACCAGCGCTATATAACAGTGCGCTGCGTTTCTCTCCCATTATTTTTTGGTCACTCTAAGTCCCATGACCTACTTTCACATGACCTTGACCTTGAACTTTACCCCCCCCCCCCTCAAATAAATAAAAATAACCCCCCCCCCCCCCCTCCTGCCTTCTATTAGTTGCATTATAAAAGTCCGCAGCTCACATATTTGATCAGAACTTAACCAGTTGCTATATAGTGAACATGTCCAAAAGATTGGATTCATTCTTTGCTAAACATACAGAACTTTGGCCACTATTATATGGATTACATAGAAAGATTGAAGAAACAATTTTGAAAGATATGGGTGTAGGGGTTAAAGTGCTTGTATATCGTCGAGGTGATTACAAATTATTGTGTTCATGTACAGTCAGAATTGAAAATTTAAATAATTTATTTCCTTGGATGGTGCAATTACGTAATTTTGTAGAAGAAATGGAGTTTCAGTTGGAAGTAGCCGCAATGTATTATAAGCTTGATAAAGAAGAGTAATTATACTATGTTACAAATGTTTAACTATATGAAATATAGTGGGGGAAAATAGAATATATATATAAGACAGCAACTTCATACTCAGTATCACTTTGTTATAAGATATTACTTTGGTGTGAAGAGAAAAGGTTAATAATGGTTTTTAAGGATACACCTTTTTTAAATTATTTTGAAGTAAAAAATCAGTTTAATACAAATGAAAATATAACTTGGATAGAAGAGACAAATGAAGGTTTGGAAGAAGAATTGAATAATAGTCTGGCTGATTCTATATTGGAAGAAGAAATTTCGTCCTTTGAACAAGAAATATTTGAAGAGCTAATAAATGATAGTGATGAAGAAATTGTTAAAGAAGCAATTGAAACATTCATTTTAGATTCGTCAATTGATACATTGATATCCCCTATACAATCTTCAGACTCTGAATCGGACTAATGATATGTTGGTGTTTTTCTTACTGATCCCCCCCCCCCCCCTTTCTTTTCCCTTCCCCATATTTGCTATAAAAGCAAGAGTTGATCAGGTTTTTTATTCATTATATGCTGTGTTGTTAGTAAAGTCATACACTTTATTAAACTATGTCTCCAAGAGCTACTACCTTTATATACATTACTGAAATTATTACACATCGTCAGATACAAGAACAAGAAGAACTAGAACAAGAGATGAATGTTACATTTGGAGAGTTAATAGAAGAAATAGTAGAAGAATTTATAAATTTAAACCAAGAAACAACTAATGAAACTGGAAATATATCAATGATGCATCAACCGGAAGAGTTAACCGAATCTGAAGAAGAAGAATCTGAATAAAATGGTGGGGGGTTGATTATTTAAGCAGGAAAGAAAACAGTTTAAAAATCATTTCATAATGGAGGACCGAGAAGCAATGTTTAAAGCTTTTTGTAAGGAAGAACCCTGGGTTCCACCGGTAAATTCCTTTACATATTATTTCCCACTTTTAGACATGGAGGATTGTAAAAAAATTCCAGACATTGGTTTTAAATTTCAAAAACAAGGAATGTTAATTGGTGTCACTGAAAAATATCACAATGAATATTCGGAAAGATTGGCGTTTAACTTTATGATGGACAATATGAATATTAAACCCAGTGAGTATCCATATTTTCTTTATAAATTTTTAGTTGAAAATGGTGCCAGTGTAACTATTGAAATATGTATTCAACATTTTTGGCCTACTGGGGATAGTGGTGGGGGAAAGTAAATAAATGTGTTGTTTAACCAGATAGTCTCTTACTCTTGTAAAATCATTCACCAACAATGTATCGTCCAATTTTATCTGATTTGGCTGCATCTCATGAAGAAGCTGAAGCTAGAAGGAAGAAAAGCGAACAAGCAAGACAAATTCAGTCTAATATTAATATGGAGTATTATAGGCTACAAATCCAAATCCCAGGTATGCATCTTGGAGAAAACAGAGTAAAGACTGTACATGCGGCTGGTAGTTATATTAAGTATTTGAAATTATTATTAGAAGATAGAGAGTGTAAAATTACAAAATTAGAAGATGAAATGAAGAAATTGAAAAATGAACTATTGCTTTTGAAAAATGGAAATAATGAAGTCGTAGTTGAAGAGGGTGCAGAAGAAGGAAATGAAATATTGGGAATTTGAAGAAAGAAGTTTAAACATCTGTATAAACTTATAAAAAACAAAAATAATAAAAAAATTAATAAAATAAAAAAAATATTAAAAAAATTAGATTTAGAATAGAGAGCGGGGAATAGATCACTTTGTGGCAATGGAATAACATGTCACTTAGTGCTCTATTCCCCGTTCTCGCATTAATATAATTTGACCTTGACATATATAAAATATGGTGGGGATAAAGTATTTAAGACGGATGAAACATGTGTAAACACTTCAGTTGAAATATTAATCTCTTTTATAAAACATGGTGGATACTCTATTTGAACTTTGCTTGAGGAAAATTATTTGTGATGGTTTTTTATTTAACCATATAATAAGATCAGGAGAATGTGTTATTCCAAACAGCATTAGAGAAGCTATTCATGAATACCGAAGACAAAATTATGGGTTTGGCATTATTGTTGCTTATAAATTTGCAGATGGGACGACTCTTTGTCAAGATTGTGCACGAGCAGCTATAGATGATTGGGATGAATTTGATCTTGAAGGAGGATATGTAGACCATCGTGTTAAGGCACCACTAATAAGGTTTGAAATCATGAATGAAAAATGTACAATCTGTGCACAACTGTTATTTAGATTTATTAGATGTAGATCATATTAAAAAAAAAAAAAAAAAAAACTGTTTAATGTAACACTATGGTGGGGAAATTTATTGAATGGTGGGGGAAAATAGAAGTGGGGGGTATTGGTTATATATGTTGCTCGATGTTCACCAATTTCTTTAGTCTTGTAATATTGTTTGAAAAAGTAACTTGTAATTTAGTAAAAAAAAAAAAAAAAATGAATTTTGAACTAGAAGTGACAAGCTTTAAAATAGTTGAAGAGGAGTGGACAACAGTTTCAAATTTTATTCATTCAAAACAAGATAATGGAACTCTAATGAAGGTATTTTGTTACATTTTAGAGGAAGGGGATGAAGACATAGTAAGAGACTATTTAAGAAATAGAGATATGTCAACTTCCAGCTCGGACTTTGTTAAATTTTTAAAAGACAACAATGTTAACGCGGAATTAGAAGTTTGGTTTTATGTTTAAAGAACTTGGTAGAGGGAGAATAAAAATGGTGGGGGAATTGTGTATAAAACAAGGTTTATACGCAGCAGGAGTTATTCGCTTACTACCATTTAAAAGAAGAACATCATAGAAAAAAATGGCTGAATCTCGGGACTATTCAACTCCTTCAACAAGTGAAAGAAAACCATTAAATTTGTCAAAGAAGATTGTGAATTTGTCAAGAAAAGGTAAACCTATAACACATCCGGAATTGAGCATTTTAGCTAAGGAACGTCATATAAAAGAGAAAACTGAATTGTATCAAATGCAGCTTTTAGTACCTTCATTGGACGTAGGCTGTACAAGAGCACATACATTGAGGACTGCAAACAAGTACATAATAGAACTGTTGGGTAAAATTGAAGTATTGGAAAATAAACTAAAAGAGTTGCAAAATCTAAATGTATGGAATCCAGCAAATGAACTCCCTGTTCTGCAGATGGAGCCAAACGATCTTCCTGCTACTTATGCATGGAACGCATTTAATGATATTGATAGAGACTCTCCTGTGAAGTACCAACCTCCTGCTGTGTAACAAATGATGGGTAAAAAAATACAAAAAAAATAATAAAATATAAATGGAAAAAAAATTAGTTGTAGAATAGAGAGCGGGGAATAGATCACTCTGTGGCAATGGAATAACATGTCACTTAGTGCTCTATTCCCCGTTCTCGCATTAATTATGTTTGACCTTGACCTAAATAAACATGGTGGGGGAAGGTAATTGAGTGGGGGAAACTAGATAAAAGAAGTCCAACGCTCGGTTGGAGTCATTCTTATCCTAAACAGGCGTTTACTAACATAACATAAGAAAAGACAACATGAATAGTGAAAACATCATTTTGGATCTTTCATTAAGTGAAAAGAATAAAAAACAATATGCGGACTCTCGAAAAATGAAGATGAAAGAAATGGCAAAGGCAAGAGAAACAAGAATAAAACTAAAATATTATAAACTACAGAGGCTAATACCAGGAGTGAAATTGGGAGAAGTAAGAACCAGAACAATCGACATGGCTGCTGACTACATCAACCAACTTCTTATAGAGTTGACTATAAAAAATGAAAGAATACGTCAATTGGAATATGAACGTAAACAATTGTTTCACCAAGAAAAAGAAGAACCTATGAACTGTGTGATTAAAGACAATCAATAAAGAAAAGTTAAACAAAGGAAACTGCAAAATTACTAAAAATATTGAATATAAATTGGTTATTAATTGGACTTGCATTAGAGAGTGGGGAATAGATCACTTTGTGGTAATGGACTAACATACCACTTAGTGCTCTATTCCCCATTCTCGCTTTAAGTGTTGTTGACCTTGACCTAATAAAATAATTTATATAAAAGCAGCTACGAGAAAGAAGCTCTTCCATTTAATCGACATGGCTCCTGTGGATACCACCGACTATCCAAGTAAACCTATTGCAGAAATATTGTGTAAAATTCTACAAGAGGAGTTTGATGTGGAAGATGTGGATAATGACAGTTCAGAAACAGATAGTGTTAACAGTATGGAAGAAGAATTAATAAATGAAGGGAGTGAAGATGTAGAAATGGAATTAACAGAGAATGAATACACACCATCATTGGAATTTGAAAATATTCATAATGAAACTCCAACATCCAGTCACGATCCAGATTTGGAATCAATACGTGGAAGATTAATTTTTTGTGCAAGACAATTATTTCCATATGAAGAAGAAGAAGATGAAGAAGAAGAAGATTAAAAATAGTGGTGGGGGTAAAAAGTGGTGGGGTAATACAGCATAAAAAGGAGGTATGAAAAAGATGCATTTCATTTATATGCCGAATTTCATAGGATAAACATCACTAAAATGCATCGTTGTGATATATGTTTAGAAACTTATGAAGATGAAATATTGCTAGACATTCATAAGGAGTTATATCATAATATAAATGAAAATTTAACACAAAATAAAAATAAAAATGCATCTGCAGAAGAAGAAGAAACAGCGGGACCATCTAATGCACTACCTAATTTAAGTATTCATGCATTGCCCGGAAGAGTAGTAACACATCACAAAATCCAAAATGAAAATTTAGAATTAGACAAATTTCTTGCCGAAGCAAAAACCATTGTAGTTAAACTTTTAAAAGAAGAATTAAAACGATTAAATTTTATTAAATTCGGCTTGTTATTGGATGCTATGTTTATAAACGTTGAAGAAGAATTGTCACCAAGAGGATTTATAACTAAAAACAGAACCATCATGAGTAGTTCAGATATTAATTCAATAGTAGAAGAATGTTTTGATGAGATCATCAATAAAATCCAAGAACATGAAGGACGAGGATCAGGTTGGAGTTTAGTTAGTGTAGTAAGTATGGATATTAGAGTTCACAAGCATGGGTATGGGGTAATGGGGAGCAGTTATATAGCTCTTCCAAAAAGGATTCAAGATACAAAATCATGTGTGAATGTTCAAAATCATGATACGGAATGTTTCCGGTATGCAATGACATCAAAATTCATATCACGCGATGCACAAAGACCCAGCGAAGAATATGAGAACTATAGATACAGATATAACTTTCAAGGTGTGTCTTATCCGGTAGCCTTGAAGGATATTTCTAAATTTGAAAAACAAAACCCTGGAATATCTGTAAATGTATTTGGTTTGGACAGCTCTAACAAGGTGTATCCTTTGAAAGTGGTAAAAAACGAACTTGCAGACCATACGGATTTGTTATTAATTACAAAGGATGAAGTATCACACTATGTATGGATAAAATCATTTGAAAAACTTGTCAATAAACAATTATCAAGAAGTAAACATAAAAAAATAATTTGTAAAAGATGTTTTTGTTTTAAAGAACCTAGAAATGGAGAACAAAATTGGTTACTGGAGCACAAACAACTGTGTAATGAAAATTTTGAAGCTAAGATTATTCTACCACCATTAAATAAATCATATTTACAGTTTGAAAAAGTTTTCCATCAGTATCGCATTCCTATAGTAATATATGCCGATTTTGAATCAACACTTGTTCCAATTGAAGATGAAAACATTGAAGCAAGGAAGAGTATAAAATATCAAATGCACAAGCCTAACAGTTTTTGTTTATTGGTTAAATCCACATTGGTTGAAGAACATTTGAATGCATATGGATTGTCATCAAAACCCGTGGTGTATCGTGGTGAAGATGTTGCCAGAACATTTTTAAATCATCTATATGAAATAGCTGGCCATGTTGAAAATTTGTATAATAATATAGTACCAATGATACCAATGGAGGAAGAAGAGGAAATTCAACATGAAAATGCTACTTACTGTTTTCTATGTAAAAATGAATTTACTTTAAATAACTATAAAGTTAAAGATCACGATCATCTTACAGGATATTATAGGGGTGCAGCATGTAATGCATGCAACATAAACTATAAGATTACCAGAAAAATTCCTGTAATATTGCATAACCTTAGCGGTTATGATGGTCATTTTATAATACCAGAATTGGGGAGAGATGATGGTGCAATTGATGTTCTTGCAGAAACAACTGAAAAGTTTATAACTTTTAGTAAAAAAATTGGAAATATGAAGTTGCAATTTGTAGATTCGTACCGGTTTATGCCGTGCAGCTTATCAAAACTTTCTGAAAATCTTAGAAAAGAAGATTTAATAGAAACAAAGAAAATTGTAAACAATGATAAATTAGATTTAGTTCTTCGTAAAGGCGTTTTTCCTTATGATTACATTGACAATTTGGAAAAATTTGAAGAAACGTCACTTCCACCTAAAGAAGCTTTTAAGAATAAATTACATGAAGAGGACATCAGTGAAGAGGATTATCAACACGCTTGTAGAGTATGGAATGAATTAGAAATAAGAACCTTAGGTGAATATTCAGATTTTTATGTTAAATTAGATGTGACTTTACTCTGCGACATAATGGAAGAATTTAGAAACACCTGTTTTACAGCATATGGATTAGACCCACTTCATTCGTACACAGCTCCCGGATTGGCATGGCAGGCTATGTTAAAAGAAACAAAATGCAAACTTCAACTATTAACTGACATAGACATGGTGTTGATGATTGAATCCGGTATTCGAGGAGGATTAACCCAAAGTGTAACTAGATATGTAAAAGCAAACAATAAATATCTTCCAAATTACGACGCATCACAACCTAGCACATTTATAGGTTATTTTGATGCAAATAATCTGTACGGATGGGCCATGTCAAACCCTCTTCCATATGACAATTTTAAATGGGTTGATCCAAATTCAATCAATAACATCGCTGATATCCCTAAATATGGGGATATTGGCTACATTTTTGACTTTGATTTTGAATACCCAGAACATCTCCACGACCATCATTATGATCTACCACTATTAGCAAAAACAGAAATATCTCCCACTGGTAGATGGCCAAAATTGATGATGACACTTAACAATAAGACTAGGTATGTAGCTCATTATTGGACAGTACAGCAAGCGCTAGAGATGGGATTAAAAATTACGAAAATTAATAAAGTACTGCAATTTTCACAATCCTGTTGGTTAAAATCTTATATAGATAACAACACAAGAAGAAGAACTGCAGCAACATCCAATTTTCAAAAAGATTTCTTTAAATTAATGAACAATGCGATATTCGGTAAAACATTAGAAAACAAAAGAAATCACAAAGACTTAAGATTGGTTGTTGATCCAACAAAATTACAGAAATTGGTGCAAAAACCAAACTTTGCATCTTCTATAATTATTAATGAAAACCTTGTAGCCGTTTCTATGAATAAAATTTCAATTAAGATGGATCGACCCATATATGTTGGAATGTCCATTTTAGACATATCAAAAACTCACATGTATGATTTTCATTATAATAAAATGGTGAAATTTTATGGTAGAGATAATATTGGAATAGCATACATGGATACCGATGCATTCATCTATTGGATTATAACCAATGATATGTATAAAGATTTACGCACATTTGTTTATAAAAATGACTTTGATTTTTCTGACTACCCACAACATCACCCCAATTACGACAATGGAATAAACAAGAAGGTTTTAGGAAAATTCAAAGATGAAACAAATGGTGCACCTATGGAAGAAATTGTGGCATTAATGTCCAAACTGTACTCTTTTCAATTGTACATTAGTGAAAAAGAAGAACATCAAGTTGTAAAGAAGGCAAAAGGTATAAAAACATCATATTTAAAGAAGAATGTACAGTTTGAACATTTTAAAAGATGTTTATTTGAAAGCATGGAAACAACTGCAACTTTTAATACAATAAGAAGCTTTAATCATCAAGTCTACAGTGTCAAGCAAACTAAGTGGGGACTCAGCTACAAGGATGACAAGAGACATATCCGGGAAGACAATATACACACTCTACCTTTTGGACATTATTCTTTAACTCCTATCGACCAATAAAACCTATTCTTCGTCCTTTCACCTGTTTCCTTTTCCTTTCCGTAAAAAAAAGGGAGCATGGCAAGTTCAATGCCATGTTCCCTCTTTTTTACACAAATATAATATGGCCTTGACCCATATTTGTTAATAATATAAAAGGTGATAAGCCATTTTGAGGATTAGTATTTTCTCAAGCGGTGTACAAACAACATCTGAAGATGGAAGGATTAAAGGATAAAATTGTAAACGAACTTCATAAGCCGGCAAGAAGAAAGTTTCCAAGAAGAAATACAATTATTAAAGGAAGGAACGATCTTTACCAAGCCGATCTCATTGAGATGATACCGCATAGTAAATTAAATAAGGGATTTAAATATATATTGGCAATTATAGATTGTTTTAGTAAGCTTGCTGACGCTATACCACTCAAGGATAAGACTGGGAAAAGTGTAACAAAAGCTATGGAAGCAGCTATAAAGAAAAATAAATTTGTCATAAAACATTTACAAACTGATGATGGAAAAGAATATTTTAACAAAGAATTTACAGCATTAATGAAAAAATATAACATAAATCATTATTCTACAAATTCGGAAGTAAAAGCTTCCATAATTGAACGATTCAATAGAACATTAAAAGGAGCAATGTATAAAACATTTTCTAAACGAGGATCGTACGTGTGGTACGATATATTACCGAAACTTATAAAAGAATACAATAACAAGTTTCATCGCACTATCGGTATGAAACCTATTGAAGTAAATATCAATAATGCTAAGCTTGTTTTGGAGCGTATTAAGAAAAATACTTCTCCTAAAATTGAAAAATTAAGACCTAAAAAGTTTAAAATTAACGACAAAGTACGTATAAGTAAATATAAAGGAGTTTTTAGTAAAAGATATTTACCAAATTGGACTAACGAAATATTTACAATCTACAAAGTGCAGCCGACAATACCAGAAACCTACATTTTAAAGGATAACAAAGGTGAACTACTTCAAGGCGGATTCTATGGTCATGAATTATTAAAATCGACAGTAGGTGATGTATATCTTGTTGAAAAAATTTTACAAAGAAAAAAGGATAAAGTTAAAGTCCGTTGGTTGGGATTTGATAGGAGTGAAGATTCTTGGATTCCTACAAAAGACTTGGTGTAATACTTTAATAACTCATTATGTGTTTAACCTTTAAACAAGATGGATATTGTACAGCAAAAAGAACGATTTAATATTAATAATATAGATGAATTGACAGTGGATAATAACAATTTAAACCATGGTAAACATGGTGAATTACTACCAAACTCTATAAGATGTTTAATAACTGGCCCTTCTAATTGTGGAAAAACAAATGTTGTTTTTAACCTTATAACTAATCCAAAAGGGCTACGTTTTAATAACATATACATTTTCTCAAAATCTTTGCAACAACCTAAATACCAGTTGTTAGATAAGGTATTAGCAAGTGTGCCAGAAGTAAATTTCTACAAGTTTAATGCTAGTGAAACTATTATGCAACCAAGTGAAGCTAAACCATTTTCTATATTTATATTTGACGATGTGTCATGTGAGAATCATGATACAATAAGAAGTTATTTCGCAATGGGGAGACATCATAATATTGACAGTATTTACATTGGTCAAACCTATAGTAAAATTCCAAAACAACTTATAAGAGATAATGCAAATTTGTTGATAATATTCAAGCAGGATGAAACAAATTTGAAACATATATATAACGATCATGTGAATGCCGACATGACATTTGATAAATTTAAAGAGATGTGCGGCAAAGCATGGGCTGAAAAGTATGGATTTCTTGTTATTATGAAAGATGAAGCTATAAAAGATGGAAGGTATCGAATAGGGTTAGATAAATTTGTATTAATCTATTAAATGAATAGCGGTGTGTCTAGTAATGAATGAGACTTCATAGTGTAAACATGGTAAATCAAGAAAAACTATTGAAAGAAATAAAATCACTCAGTGATTCTATTAGGATTAAAAACCGTGCATTAAGGATGGGTATAAGCGAAAGAGAAGAATTTTTAGAGACTACATTTAAACCTATTACAGAACCTTTAAAACAAATATCAGAAACCATTAGTAAACCTCGTTACGAAGGAGATGTTTTACTACCAGTTTCTAAACAAGAAGTACAAGCATTAAAAAAGGAAGACAATGATGATTCATATACAAGCGCTAGTGACCAAGAAGAAACAAAAGAAGAAGAACCTATTGTTGAAAAGGAAGAAGAACAGCCAATACCTGAAGCAGAACAATCTATTCCAAATTTAACACAATTGAGTAGCGATATATTACAACACGGACCTCTGGGAAGAAAATATATATTGAAAATGCTACATGATATAAAATCAAACCCTAATTTAAGTAAATCACACGTATACGGAGCAAGAATTGATGGGAATGAATTGAAAATAGGTGATTCAAAACTTAAAATAACTGAAGACGATTATATCATTATTGGTGAGCATAAATATAAGGGAACAAAAGGATTATATGAATTAATTTTTAAAAACATACCATTGAGATATTCGACCAAAGATTTAAATACTTTTAAGGAAATTTTACAAAATACTAATGCACATAAAAGGAATTACTCAAAGGATGCAATAATTAATCGTTCACGCGCAACAAAATATAACATTGTTATAAAAAAGTTGTTTTCCCCACGAAAACTACCAACATTACGTACCGCACCAGCAGTAAAACAACCGCTAAAAAGAAAATCTTTATCACTTATGGATTTATCACTTCTTGAACAACATAGTAAAAAGATTAAAGGAGATACTTCAACATCTGGCAAAGGACTAATGAAAAATCTGTACAATACCAATGTAATTTATTACAAAGACATTAATAAATTAGTTGACAGAATGAGACTATTACATGAAGCTATGGAAGCTGGTCATACAGGTTTAAATAATGAATGGGTAGCTCTAGTTGATGAACTCAGAAGTCGAGGTGTCGTCGTATAATTGTCCGCAGATATAAAAGAATGGCAAGCATATAATGTATCATTTTTAACATGAGCGTCGACAAGTTTGGACGGTACTCCGCGTTAGGAGTGCAAGTTGGAGAAGACAGAAAAAGAAGTGGACTGCCGCAAACACCTGAAGGTGACTATAACATAAGTAATAAACGTTTAAAACTAGTTAAAGATCCAGAAGAAGATACTGATGGAGCAAATTTAAAGACGGTAAAAGAAGCTACTTCAACATCATTAAAATTACTTAAGGATACTTACGATGTTAAATCACATAGAATAATTAATGTTGGTAAACCAACTGACAGTTCTGATGCAATTACTAAAGAGTATTTATCATCTGAACTTTCAAACACTTTAAAATTGCAGTGGGGTAACAATTTAAAAGATGGACAAACATATGATGCTGGAAATCATAGGATAACCAATGTGGCAAATCCAAAAAATGATAAAGATTCAGTTAATAAAGAATATTTACATTCTATAATACCGGAAAAGACTCAACGAGGATTTTCTTTTTATAAGTTTATTATAAATGACATTGGATACCCAAAGGAAGACGGTGATGCTGTAAACCTGAAATACATCAAGGACAACTGTATTTTACAAGATGCTGATGAAATAGATTGTCATGGAAAAGCATTGTCAAATGTAAAATTTGGTTCTCAACCAAAAGACGCTGTTACTATGGAACAATTATCTAAAGAATTAAAAAAGGAAACATCAAATTTTGTAAAACATGAAGATGCTGTGCTAAGGCGAGGAAATACATTTATACATGGAAATGAAAAATTTGATTTAATGCAAGGAAGTAATGATAAATGGGATGCGGGAGGTAAAAGAATAACAAATGGAAGATTTGGTCAAAAAAGTTCGGATGTACCTTTAATGGCACAAACATTAATTGCGGGCGGTCCTTTATTAGGCACATATGAAGGTCATAATAGAAGAATAAAAAATATAATGCCTGGTTATGAAGAAAATGATTGTGTTACAGTGAAACAAACAATAACTTGGGATAAACGCAATGGAACCAAATTTGATGCTAAAATGAAGAAAATAATTAATATTTCACCAGGTGAAGATTTTAATGATGCTGCTACTATTGGACAAGTTATAACAACATCAAAAAATGATTCAACCGCTTACACGTGTAATGATAAACGTATTATGCAGTTACACGATCCTCAACATCCGAAAGATGCTGTAACTTTAGATTGTTTAATAAGAATAGTGGGCAATTTACTTATTGATACCCACAATCATATAGCTAGTACAACAAGTCATGTGATAATTCAACCCGATGAACGAGAAGCTTGGATTAAAAATAGAATCATAAATCAGTATATAATTAATTTGAATAATTAATTATTTAAATATAAAAATTGTGCATAAGTTATTCATTTATATAAAGCATCTCGTTGAGTAAACACACCGGTTATATATAAAACAACATAATGAAGATCGCACCGCTCAGTCGTCGTCAAGTCAGCGGCAAGAAAGGACTTGGTATAACATCAGCTGCGTTATCCCTTCTCAAACGAATTCCTGTTGGTGCTGTTATAAATCGGGCAATAGACGCTCTACCATACGAATTTCATCTGCCAGGAGGTTATCAATATTGCGGACCCGGAACTAAATTGGCAAAACGTTTAGCAAGAGGGGATCCAGGAATTAATAAATTGGATCAAGCTTGCAAAGAACACGATATAGCGTATTCCAAGTTTGCTGATTCAACAAATAGATCAATAGCAGATAGAGTGCTAGCGGAAAAAGCTTGGCAAAGAGTTAAATCAAGTGACGCAAGTATTGCAGAAAAAGCAGCCGCTTGGGCAGTAACTACAGCTATGAAGGCGAAAACAAAATTTGGTGGCGGAAAACGTCGAAGAGGAAGACCTGCAAAGAAAAGAGCTCCTAAAAGAGGTGGAAACATTAAAAAGAGACGTCGTAGAACTCGTAAAACAAAGACAAAGAAGACTTCCGTTTGGTCAATGGTAAAAAACGGAGCAGGTCTATACCTAAGACCGTACCGTGTGTACTAAATAAGAAAAATCAATTGATAATTCCAAATAAAGCCTTAACAAATCATCAATTATCAAATTATGTAAAATGTTTGAAGATACCATTTTTTAGGGGAGTTTTTATGAAAGACGCATTACCAAAAAACATATGGAAAAATGAAACTGGAATAGTAAATTTAGATTCCTCCTATGGTCCAGGAACTCATTGGGTATGCTATAAAAAACTCGGACAAAGCGTTTATTATTTTGACAGTTTTGGCAATCTACCACCACCTAAAGAACTTCAACACTATTTTAGAAACTCTAAGAATATATTTTACAATTATAAAAGAGAACAACCTAACAATACAGAAATATGCGGACATTTATGTTTGGAGTTTTTAGCAAAAAGTGTCAGTCAGCTTTAAGATGTCATCGTACACAGTGTCACTGAGCGGAAATTCATCTACATTAAAAAGTACTCTTTTCCCAGCATTGCGTCTATCTAAAGATAGATTATGGGAAGCGGCATTATTAGATTTCACTACGTACAATTCGATTCCCAACATTACAGAGGGTAAAAACAATTTACTACATTATTATGAAAGTAAAGATGAAAAAGGAAATTATTCAGAATTAAAAATAATAACCTTGTCTACGGGAGCATATGAAATAGATGATATAAACCAGCTATTACAGAAGCAGCTAGGAGAAGAAAATATCTGTATAAAAGGAAACAACAATACTTTAAAAGCGGAAATTACCTCAAAATATTATATAGATTTAAGTTTAGAAAATTCAATCGGTAGTTTACTCGGATTTTCAGATAAGAAAAGAAAAATCTTAGATCCCGGAACTACTCATACCGGTGATACCACAGTAACAATATTAAAGGTTAATAGTATTGATATAACATGCAATATTATACACGGATCGTATAGAGATGGGGTAAACCAACATATTTTACATACATTTTATCCAACAGTTGCTCCTGGTTTTAAAATAGTTGAGAAGCCACAAAACCTTATATACCTACCATTAAACACCAGTTTTATTTCAGACATCGTACTGAACATATCAGATCAGGACGGTAATAGTGTTGACTTTAGAAAAGAAACAATTACAATACGGTTACACATAAAAGCGGTAACTTAAGTATAACATGGGATTAACATTTAAACCACAACGGAAAAGCCGGGAGCTCAGTAGCTCTTCAACATTGGACGAGTTAACACCGGACAACATACATTTCCTACAAAAAATTGGGTTAAAACTAAATTACGATGGACATTCTGGATATATCTCAAGGACCGACGTTCGACGAAACCCTATGGGAGAAGGAATATCACACACACAACCCTTACACTTCATCAAAATTAAACAATAATGATGAAATAAGGATTCCCATTCAACAACAAGATATTTACACATTACCCTGTGAGAGTTATTTATATATTGAGGGACAAGTATTAAAATTGGATGGAAAAACCGGTTCATCTGTTCCTTTTATAAATAACCCAATGGCATATCTTTTTGACGAAATAAGATATGAAATATCAGGAGTGACAGTTGATTCAACAAAAAAGGTTGGTATAACAACAACACTAAAAGGATTAACATCATTAACACCCCATGAAAAGAATTCAATAGTCACCGCCGGATGGGTTACCCCCGATAAAGACAGCATAACACCAAATTCCAATGGTCATTTTGATTTTCACATACCTTTACGATTGCTTTTGGGATTCGCTGAAGATTACAAGAGAATAATAATAAATGTCAAACAAGAATTGGTATTACTCAGATCTTCAACTAACAAGGACTTAATATTAGCAGCAAGTGGCACTGAAGAAAGTAAACTAGAATGGCAGCTACAATTAAATAAAATCGTGTGGAGAGTACCTCATGTAAGATTAGCCGATGAACATAGAATCGTATTGTTAAGAAAGTTAAAATCTGACCGTGATATTGTAATGCCTTTTAGAAGTTGGGAATTCCATGAATACCCCATATTACCTCAAACAGAACGACAAACATGGACTGTTAAAACATCTACTTATTTGGAACGAGCAAGGTACATAATACTAGGTTTTCAAACCAATCGAAAAGATGTTATAACCGCACACGCAGGTCAATTTGACCATTGCAATATAAAGAATTGCAAAGTGTTTCTAAACTCTCAATTCTTTCCTTATGACAATTTAAATGTCATGTTTAGCAAAAAGCGTTATTCCATCTTATATGATATGTATGCAAGATTTCAATCGTCATATTATGGAAAAACTAATACACCACTGTTATCACCTGAACAGTATTATTCAAAAGCCCCAATAATCGTTATCGATTGCTCAAAGCAAAATGAATCAGTAAAATCGTCAAGTGTGGATATAAAAATTGAAATGGAATTTGAAGATAAAATACCAGAAGGTACTTCGGCATATTGTCTCATTTTACATGACAAAATAGTAACGTACACTCCACTAACTGGAATAGTTAAAAATGTGTTATAAAAAACGGTTTTTAGGTGGGGGCGATTGTTATAAAAGGAGGAAAACGAAGTAGAAATTTCATTATTTGTTTGACCATCCTATGGGAAACATCGTTAGCAAAATGAGTTCACTTAATGCAAATACTAACGAAGAAGAAACTACACCGCTTATAGCCGACAACAGTTCCGATATAGAAAAACAAATTGAACAAGAAATGGATGAGTTCCTCAAGTTTAAACATAAGAAAAGAGAAGAGGAAGTTGAAAAAGGAATTAAAAAAAGAAAAGTCGATGACATTATTTCCACCAATATTTTAACAGAGGTATTTCTTAGAATCTACTATCCCATCTCATCATGTATGACAAAAAGCGTATCTGCCGGAGTAATAAAATCATTGGAGTATTCACCAACTATTATTTTGAATCATGGATCTAAAATGGTGTTTTTCTCTGAAATTTCCTGGGAATCGTTTATGAAGCATATACATCTTTTAGAATGTTATTTAAGTAACAATACATATGGAAGAAGAACGAAATTAAGTTTGCTAGAATCAAATATTGAAATCGATATAGTAAAACATCGGGGAGGACAAATTGTTCGTTTTAGAGATTTAACTAAACATGACATAAAAATACACCTTACAAAAGATGAATTCTACACCCTCAGCTGTGCTACAGGTCCTATCACAAGATATCTAAAACAACTAATATTTTCAAGCGCAATCATAAAAGAATATTTAACCGATACATTGGATAGACAACCATATGTACCAATCCTATACGGTCCCGTAGATACTTCCATTTTCAATAGAATACCTCACGAAGTTGATATGTGGAGACAGTTGCACAACTATCAGACTAACTTCGGTATAGATGAAGAAGCACAAGAAATGAATGAAGAAGCATCTTGCAGCAACCAACCCGCAGTATAAAAAGACGCCCTCCATAATTTTACAAACAGTCCCATACCGACCTTTGTCATGAATAAACAAGTTTCATTTTCAAACCAATACCAAATAATGGAGGTAAAACGAGGTATAATTGAATTTCAAGCGTTTCGCGGTAACGACGGACATTTTATCATTAAAGAGTTAGTTATTCTAGACATGAACACATCTGTCGTTTATCACTATTTATTCCAACCTCCTATACCGTTCAACAGATTAACTACTAAAGCAAGAGTGACAAACAAATGGTTGATGAAACATTTTCACAACCTGAGATGGGATGAAGGTTTTATCCACTACAGTATGGTGCCGCACATTATGAATCATTACTGTAAGGAATTTAAAATTATCTACACAAAGGGATTGGAGAAAACCGCTTGGATACAAGCATTTACAAACCATGAAGTGATAAATGTGCAAGTGGATAGAGATTTTCAGTGTCACTTTGCCAACATTTGTATCTCTACCAAAAACTTTAAACATCGGCAGTCCCAATGCGCTTTAAAGAACGCTTATCGTTTGAATGCATATCTACAACAGAATGGTGGGGGGTGGGAAGGATATAAAAGCGACAACGCAACCATGACCCAGCATGAGTATTACTCTAGCCTCCGAACAGTCAACACCTCCCACACAGATTCGCAAGACTAAGAATAATATTAACAATAAATAAGAAGAAGAAAAAGTAAAGATGACGTCACAAACATTTTTACAATCTCTTGTCGATCAATTTAACAAACATTCAAAATCTACCGTCTTACCGACTAAAAGATGTTCAGAATTAAAAGAAGAAAAACATTATGTTATCCACACCATTAAGAAGATGGAAACTAGTGTTGGGGACGCCATCAACGTTACACTGAGTGAAGCGCCCTACACGCCCGGTGATGAACCAAAATTTCAAACATTTCTTCCTAAGCGCTTCGTGCACCTCCTGCAAAACGAAGATCTACGCCTTATCCACCCCGGCTCTCTGTACTTGGCATCCCACGGTCCAAGCGGAAGCAATTCAACGGAACTTACACTTCACGTCATGCCTACTGCCAACAACTAATTTATTTTTTGTAATACTTTTGTACACCTTTGTGAATTATTTTGAAAATAAATAAAGATGAAAAAATAAAAAAAAAAAATAAAAAGCAATATATCACTATGTGTCTTTGCACATGGTGATATATTGCTTTTTAAAAAAATAATTTTAGATGACCTTGACCTAGTTACAAAAACTATATAAATGGAGTAATTTTCAAGGGGATTTCCTCAGTCTACAATTGACTTCCGTGCTGTACACATCTCCCTTGGTTGTCCAATTATTTAAACAACAACATGTCTCTCAAAATCAAATGCGCATCATACGATACCTCCACCATCACAACTTTTGAACAACTCGACAATTTCACTAATGAATTGCGAGTACTTCTTGCAGGCGGTTATCACTTAAATGCCGATGTTTACGTTACAAATAAGAAGATGTTTTCAAAACAAAACTACTGCGATGATGAAGTGTACTTTTCTACACAAACGGCAACAACATCTAGCCCTTCTACTCAAAATAATGTTAAATTCCACAAATACTACTAATGTTGAATTACAATAACAATACTCCATCAACTTGAGGCTTCGCTATAAAAAGGCTATTCAACCCAGACTAAATCATCATTTGCTTTTTGACAACCGCAGCGATAACAACTACAACTACTATGCTGTACCGAATGATGATTGAATTTAATGGTAAAATATTTGGAAAGGACTATCAAACGGTAGAAGAGATGAGCTCCGATCTTGATGTATTAACTAAAGAAGGCTTCCAACCAAAGTTAATTCTAAAATTTCCAGAAGTACATCCACTATCCACTGAAGATCTCGTCGCAATGGCTAGAGCAAAAAAACAAGAACATGAAGTAAATATTAAAAAAGAGAAAGAAGAAAAAAAAGACGAACCTATATCTTAAGTGTGCAACTTTTTAATATTTGTACCCCATTCTTTTTTAAAACTCCATTTGGTTGACCTTGAAATTACCCCCACCACTTTTTTCTTTTAATAAAACTCTCTATTCTATACTATACACCTTCATTTCCCAACTCCACTTAGAACCGTCAACATGGAAAAGAAAAAAGAAGACTACAAACCACGCTACTGTTGTGAACAAAAATGTACCGATATAGGAAGATGGATGGTAGACGGATTAGCTTGTAGAAAATGTGAATTCTTCGGATCCTGTTACTGCAAATGCAAAACAAAACAACTACCACCACCAGAATTGCAAACCTTCAAAATTTATAAATCAAGATACTTCCACACTTGCTGTCCCCAGAGATGTTTCAAATTTCACCCAGAAAGACTTTTTAATTGCCGAAAGTGTGATGCATATTATAAAGACGACTTTTGTACATGCATCAAACATTTGTGCAAATATAGATCAGATTGGTCTTCTGATCCTATTCAAGCTTCAGATGTATAGCTGTAGTCACTGACTGCAGCTTTTTTTTTAAAATTTCATTTGGTTGACCTTGAGATTTACAATATATATTCTACATACCCTTTAACATGCTTCTCATTTACACTACATTGCTTGGACTAACACCAACATGGGTGACAGATTCATTTCTTTTGAACATTTAATTACCGAAAGAGATGAGATGGAAACTCTATTTCACAACTTACTCACACTTATGGATAGGTATCCTTTGAAATGGATCAACATCAAAGTAAAATATGTGGATCCTACCAGAATATTTTCATCATCATCATCATCATCTTCCAACAGTGCAGGGGAAGAAGAAGAACCAACTTATGGTATTACAATTATTGAATTAAACAGCGAGGAACAAGACAATCAAATTCAAATTATAAAAAAACTTAGTATTTAGTTTACAAAAGTGATTGGTATTTCTATTCTATATTAATGCTATTATTATTTTATTTCTATATACACTTCCCACAACCTACCCGAACGGCGTTTCGCGGCGAACTGCGGTAACCGAAGTTCTCTCGCTTCTCGTTTTGGATTACCCCCACTTCTTTTCTTCCCCCCACCACTATTCCCCGTTTCCATATAAGCGACCGCCTTACCGTCGCTCACCATTTGTTTGCCTACCGCCGAACGATGAGCCAGCCTCGATTAGCAAAAAATACTACTACTTTTGCAGTAACATCGCAACAAGATTTACAGGATATTTTTCAAACTTTAACCGATGTTGTAAACACACCAAACAACACGGTTACTATTACTGTTGAAATTACCTACAATTGTCCAGAGTGTGAAAGGATGGAAAGCGATAATGTTGAAGAATTAGAAATGCCAAACAACAGTCCTTCATCCGCCCACGATTCGACACCAGATGATGAAAGCTAGTCCTACACAAATATTCTTTTTCAATTCCCCACCACTTTACATTAAATATATATATATATCCTCCCCTTATTTGCTCTCCTCATTCCATCGCCTACTTTTACACCATCTACACCGCTCCTCTCTAACCTGTACACAAACATGATGGACGGCTTTTCAATCACATCACAATTGGAAGACGATAAATTAAAACTCGAAATTAACAGAATACAATTGGAAGCACAGAATCAGGAAGAAATGATCCGGCTGTTAAAGCTCTTCAAATGCGTACTGTGGTTGGTATGCCTCTATCTGCTCATCGCCATCACCATCGGCATTTACCAGACCGTCACCGCCAAACATCGCTTCGACACCACTTCAAATAAAACTTCTACTTGGCTTTCCTAAAATAAATTATTAATTCCCACAGCCCCGCACCCCCCATCCCCTCCCGCCCGCCCCACTCGTCCCCACACTCCCCACCTTTTTTAAAACCCCCTCCGAATGACCTTGACACACTTACCAACCCCTCCCCAAAACCCCCAAAAAACCCCCAAATCAACAACACACACCTGCCAATTACAACCGCTGACCTTGACCTGCGCCAGGAGCGGCTGTTTCCTTCTACTGATGTGGAATTGGATAAGAATTATCAATACATGCTGGAAACCATATGTATTTGTACAAAAAGCCCAGAACATGATAAAGATAGACATTGCGCTTTGAAAAATGCCTATAAACTCGCCTCTTACCTTCAAAGTGGGGAATTGGGGAGTGGTGGGGGTAACGGAGAGTATATAAGTGGGGAGCAGACAGGGACCTGGCATGAGTATTACTCGAGATTCCGAGACGACAACATCTCCGAGCAAGAAGACGATCTGTAACCTGACCATGGCATCTCACCAGTTCCTTCAGACTTTGGTCGAGCAGTTCAATGCTCACTCCAAGTCAACAATATTACCTGTAAAGAAGTGCTCGGAACTAAAAGACGAGAAGCACTACATAATCCATGCTATGAAGAAGATGGAGACTACAGTTGGGGAGGCCATCTGCTGCAGTCTCAGCGAGGCACCGTTTACTCCGGGGGATGAACCAAAGTTCCAGGTGTACCTGCCCAAGAGATTCGTCCATCTTCTACAAAACGAGGATCTTCGCTCTATTCAACCCGGGTGTCTATACCTGGTGTCCCACGGCTGCACGGGTAGCAATTCTACAGAGTTGACCATCCACATCGCTGACAAGCAGCAGTGTTAGATTTAAGTTTTAATGTTGTACATATGTTGTTGTTGTAATGTTTTATAAATAAACGAATCATAAAAGACAAAAAAAATAAAAAAAAACAAAAAATGCAACATATCAATATGTGACAGACTTCACGTATTGATATGTTGCATTTTTTTTTAAACTTCGCGGGTGACCTTGACCTTTGACCTTTGCATTTCACAATTACCCCCACTACTGTAATTACCCCCACTACCGCACTAGGATTCAAACCTGCTTGGATGCGAAAAAACGGTCAGTCTGTTGCCAACTAGCAAACGATGAGCACCTTGTACGAGCTTTGCTTACAACGAGTTATAACTCACAAGGACTTGTTCCCAACATGTTTACAAGACAATATCCCACTAACAATAAAAGAAGATGTCAAACGCTACAGGAGGGAAAATACAGGGTATTCGGAATACTCCTGGTATAAGTTCCACGACGGGGAAAAGTTTTGTAGGCCTTGTGGCGAGGCCGCCGTCAGAGACCTTCGGCGATTCGTACAGGATGGTGGTATAAAACAATTCGGATTTCTAGCGCCACTGTTTCGATTTGAAAATTACAAGGACACCTGCGCTATTTGTTCCATTCCATTGTATCGATGGAAAAAGTTTAGAACTGTTTAATTGGATTTTCTATACCCCCACCACTATTACCCCCACCACTTTTTCATGTACCTCCAAGCGCTGTGCCTCGGCTTCATTTCTACTCCAGCAGCCAACCTAGCAACATCAAGATGTCTCTGAACGTTAGTTGCGCAAGTTACGAGGAGGTGAGCATCAAGACTCAGCAGGAGCTAAACGACTTATACAAGGAGTTGCAGCTGATGGTGGCACGAGGCTACCGTATAAATGTGCAAGTTTACGCTTGCAATATACGGAACACCCGGCAGTCAAAGGAAGAGCCTGGACACTCCTCGACGGCTTCCTCACCAGCGTCCATGAAGACCGAGCCAGACAACTTGGACTACTTCAGCTGACTAGCAGTTGTATTTCTTGTCCTAACCATTGTAGAATATGTATATTTTTTCATTATATTAAAGAAGTAAAAGAGCAAAAACACCTATCTTGTTACTGACATATAAGCTCAGTAACAAGATAGGTTTTTTTAAAACACAATTTGGATGACCTTGAAACTTCCCCCTCCACTGCTTTGTTACCCCCACCACTTGACTATTGGTGTACATGGCACATCGCAATTGGAAACCTCATTCCATCTTCAACAGCCACACCGACAACATCAACAATGGCAAACCTACCAACAGATGAAAGATGTCCTCACGCATGTTGTGACTTCGTCCACGAGTTGGAGAAGAGGATGCAGGAGAGGGCGATAAGAAGAAAACAGATCCACTCAGAAAATATCATGATAGTCAACGGCTATCTTTTATTGTTCGGCCTTATTATGGTTGTACTTTTCATACTGTACGGCATAGTCACATGTGTCGGCAAGGTTGCAGAAGAAAACGCTCGCCACCATCAATTGGAAAGTTTCAATGTTACTTTGTAAGTTTTCCTTTTTTTTAAAACTCCGTTTGGATGACCTTGAAAATTCCCCCACTACTCCACCACACCCCCCACCACTTCACCATGTTCCTGCATGAGCATCACATCAACCGTCATTCCTTGTCCGACAAGCAACCATGGCAGACAACAACACCATCAGCCAAGCTGACTCCACTACTGATGTCGGTACAAGTACGGGTTGGACACTGTCGATCGATAGTGTACACTATTTGGAGTCAATTTGCGAACGTATGAAGGAAATACTGCGGGACAACCCTGGGATCATAATACAAATGAATTTAAATTATGATTGGTCCCAAGTTAGAATGCAAGGGGACGACAACAACGGTCAACAATCTCCACAATATTCGCCCATGTCCCCGATCTATCCTTACGGCGAGTCTGACGTCGATGAAGATGAGGCTGATGAAGATGCAGGGGACAACGAGGCTGAAGAGGAGTAAGCTTCATTCCTTTTTTTTAAAACCTAAATTGGATGACCTTGAGAATTCCCCCTCCACTATTTCCTTTTTTTAAAACCAAAATTAAATGACCTTGAAAATACCCCCTCCACGTACTTTTGGTTTACCCCCTCTACTTTTCAATACTGTTACCACAGTCTGTAGCTCACATCATTCCTTGCTTAGCTATCATGGCGGACAGCACTCTTTCTCGAGTTGACTCCACTACGGATGAAGAATGGCCATTTTCCTGGAATGTTCATCTGCAAGACTCGGCAGAAGTGGATATGTTGCATGAGAAATTGGTGTATGTATTAAACGAAAACCCCAACATTGAATGTAGAATGACTATGGATTTCGATGCGACAGGGGTCCACACTCAACCTTCCACTTCCAGCCAGCCTGAACCTCAGCTACAGCCAAAGAACTTTACACATCTTTACACTCCAATACGGCCGGAGGATGTGGTTATCAGCGAGGCAGACTCTACTACAAGTTATATTGAACCAACGAATTGGAAGCTTGTTGTTGACACCTTACACAAGGTCGACTTAGTATGTGACAAATTAAAGGAATTGATGATGCAAGATCCTGGTCTTCGTTTTAAAATTGATTTGTTTTTCATCTGGGGAGCACCTGCACGGGGCTCTTCGTCTGACAGCTCTCTAAGTACAACGGATGAGGAGGAGGAGGAGGACGACTAGTTATCTTTTTTAAAACTCCGTTTGGATGGCCTTGACCTTTCCCCCTCCACTGAGTTTATTTAAGGTGCACTCTCAATGACTGCAGCATCATTTCATCGCGCACCTTCACCACAGCAACATGGAGAGTCAACTCAACTACTGTTGCGAACGGAAATGTTTTTCATGGCCGAATGACATTGATGTTGCGGATGGCCTGGCGTGTAGAAAATGTGAAGCTTTTGGTCAATGCATGTGTAAGTGCAAGTCTTGGAAGAAGCCGAAACCGGAGTTGAAGACATTCCATGTGTACCAGATGAGAGGGCATAAGTACACTTGTTGCCCTGAACGTTGCATTGAATTCACATTAAAACAGCTAACTGGCTGCAAATTGTGCAACAATCATTTTGCAGGTTTTTGCAAACATTATTTAGGAGCCTGTCAGTACAGATCAACTTGGCATACAGAAGCACTCACTATCAATGAAATCGCTATAGATACACAAGAGTAGTCTTTCTACTCTTTTCTTTTTTAAAACTCCATTTGGATGACCTTGACCTTTCCCCCTCCACTCACCTTAGTTTATATAAACCCCATTCCCACTGACCACAGCATCACTTCATCGTGCTCCCTCGTCAAAGCAACATCAACTATGGAAAGTAAGCGCATCTCATGTTGCGAGCATAGGTGTTTGGAGATACAAGGCGTCACATATTGTGCAAAGAAGCGTTGGGAGGAAGAGACGGGGACAACCTATTGCTGTGAGGATAAGTGTTTCCTCTTACCAAAGTGGCAAGTGGATGGGCTGGCCTGCCGGCAATGTGAATGCTTCGGATGTTGCAGGTGTAGATGCAAGAACCAACAGCTGCCACCGCCGGTACTACAAACTTTCAAAATCTACAAATCCAAATACTTTTATACTTGTTGTCCGCAGCGGTGTATTAAATTTCACTTCTCCAATCTTACCAATTGTCGGAAATGCTACGGACAACCTGATGGGTGGTGCACCTGTTTTCTGGACTCCTGCCGCTACAGATCGGATTGGTTTACAGATCCATTAGAGATTGATGAGGTCGCCCAGGAAGCACAAGAGTAGTCTTTCTACTCTTCAACTTTTTTAAAACTCCATTTGGATGACCTTGAGATTTCCCCCTCCACTTCCCCATATACCTAGAGTACACAGAGCCTGATAGTCAGTCACTCGGTGGCTGTCGTGGGGTGCGCATCGGTGTCGGCGCTCCGTTGTTAGGTTTTCAAGGTCACAGTAATATCAAATTGTTGGTGTTGTGCTGGTTCAAGGTCACCTGAGGAATAACCGATTGCCCATTTAGGCAGGGTCATGTCAGAAACTCGAGTTTAATGATCGAGATGACGTCATCGATGACGTCATCGGTGAGGTCATTGACCTCGATGACGTCATCCCTCAGGTGACCTTGAACTGAGCCAGCACCAACAATTTGACACTACTCATATGAGATAACTCTTTATATATAATATTTTCAGATTCCATGGAAAATTTGCTATAATAAATGCATTTAGCTTCCATGTGATATATTTAAGAGATATATGATTTATGCAAATAATAGTAAAAATAAATAATTTTGGAGAAAATAAAATAACATAAAACTAAAAAAGAATGGCTTAAAAAGGCCATCAAATACATTTTAATGTGAATGATAACGATTAAAATTTTTTGCGCTATAAAAACACTTTAAACTGATATATTATGTCACCTAACATTATATCATAGTTCCCCAGAAAAAGAGGCTTTTATGCAATTAGAGCGTTTCAGTCTACAAGGCAACTTAGTGCAGGCTATGTGTTAAGTGGCACTACTTACATAGAAAATTTTTACTATAACAATGATTTTTCTCTCATAGGTTACTACCTTAGTAACCAGTCTCTAGCCAAAAATCCCCACCCCTACCCCCCTTGCGTTTCCCCCACCCCCCCCTTAAATTTAGAATCTGAATTTTAATGCAAAGTTTTAATAAATCTACCATAGTTTCAAAACTATACGAAATAACTCTTTATATTTAATATTTTCATATTCCGTGGAAAATTTGCTACAATAAATGTATTTAGCTTCCATGTGATATCTGAAAGGAAAATTTGATTTTTGCAATCAATTGTAAAAATAAATGTTTTTAAATAAAATAAATCTAAAAAAGGCTTTAAAAGGCCATCAAATACATTTTTAAGTGAATGACAACGATTTAAATATTTTTGTGCTGTAAAAACACTTTAAAATGATATATTACAGCAACTAAAATTCTATCATGGTTCCTCAGAAAAAGAGGCTATTATATAATTAGACCGTTTTAGTCTACAAGGCAATATTTTAGAGGCTAGGTATTAAGTGGCACTACCTACATGGAAAACTTTTACTAAAACAATGAATTTCCCCTCATACTGACTAGTCTCTAGTCAATAGTAGCTTATTACTTTTGTTTTTCTTCTTGAATAAACTGTCAAACATATATAAAACAAGGATATGTTGAAGGACAGTAGTAAACTCCGAACCTTTAGCGAAAAAAACACCAAAGGGTAAAAAAACTTATTTTTAATCATTCAATAGATATAACATTAACTTAAGAAGGAAAAGCAAAACAAATAGGGGCGGGACTTTAGCATTGAGACTTGTGAGTATGTAAGTACGTCGATAGGAGATAGTTCGTTACTATGCAAATTATTTCACCCTTATCAATGGTTTCATAACTGGTTGATATTACGAATTGAACCGTTCAGGGGGATGTGAAGACTTCGCTTGAAATTATTTATCCTCCAGAATCCTTAAAGGAAATTAACTACTTAGACATGTATTATTGAAGCTTATTAAAAGCTTAAAAGTTAAAAATATATTTTAAATCATTATCAATGATATTTCTTGTATTTTATAGCATTTATAAAAATATTGAATGTTTTTTTTATACGAAAATTTATTTGAAATATAAAATTACGCTAAGGTATTCAAGATTTTAAATATTTTGGAGGTAAACTGTGTTTTAAGGGACTTTTAAAAATTCCGAAAAGTATTTGTATAGGCCTAATAATTTATCTTATTTGGTTAAGGATACAAAATCGTTTAATTTACTGCACGTAAAGATACAGGGTGAGTTTCTTAAAGTGATCCAATAGCTAAATTTTTTATTCTATGACATTGTACTTCTTATGGGGGGCTTCCGGGGATAGCCTCATTGCGCACAGCGGTCAGAAAACTGTCAAACTTCGGGGCATCATTGCGCACAGTGGTCACTCGGGGCCCCGCTTGGGGGTGGCATCATTGCGCACATTGTCAAAAACGAAACTTGTAGTCCCGTTCCTATGTTAAATAAATAGTGTAGCAATATATATATATATATATATATATATATATATATATATATATATATATATATATATATATATATATATATATATATTTACATAGCTGCATATTTAAACTTCAAATTGTTTCATTTCACTAATACAATAGTTATAATTTATGGATCTATTATTTTAGCAAAATTATAATTATCTAGCAATATAAACTTTGTGACATATATGCATAAATGTTATAACTATACGTGTAATAAGGTATTATTGATTCAAAATCAAATAAGTTTACAAATAATTGGATATTATTGTTTTGAAAATGAAGATGAAAAAAGTGTTAGCCGGTTAAACCATTCTTATTACTATATGAGATTATTTTAACAAATACACGGTATAGCATATAATAAAAGTATATATATTTATAAAATTTACAAACATACAGCATAAAACAGCCATTACAAAAAATTTATTTCTTTAAGTAAAATGAATTTTTAACATTAGTCTTATGGGTTGCTATTTTGGTAACGAAATAACAACGAAATGTAAACAAAGAAAGAAACATCAATGTTAAGCAGACTTTTTGAAACAGCTGTTAACTGTGAAGAGGTATAGTTGGTTGTTGGTGGAAATTGAATTGCTTTTTTACCATGACACTATAACAAAAGTGAAGTAAAACCAACGAGCAAGGCTCGGTTAACCTGGTACTATATATTATATTGCAGCATCAATAAAATATAAAGAGAAATAAAGGATTGTGTTACTAATTATGGCAAACTGTTATGAAAATTACAATATTATAATGAACAAACTGGTAATATCTAGAAAAATAATTCAGACACTAAAAAATAATTTTAATTATCTAGAAAATAATCATGTCTGTCTAGAAAAAAATCTTCACTTACAAACGTTTTAACGAAGGGTAAAATAATTTCTCTTAAAAACACGAATACAATTGTTTTAAAAGGACAGACAATATTATGTGGTCACAGAGTTTTATATCTCCACTTAACTTAATATTCTTCATGTAAATGATCTTTGGTTTCGGGGCGAGCGGCCCAGCGGCCGGTGCGGCGCCGCCGCGGAGGGTCGGGCAAAACTGACTGTGTGCGCAATGATGCTCGACCCACGGGGGGCCATAAAACTGACCCTCGTCAAAAACTTGACCGTTGTGCGCAATCAGGGTAAGCCCGGGGCTTCCTTTACTTCTTTATTTCGCTTTCAGGTATGTATTTCACTTTTCAAAATTTCCCGCCAATTTTTCAATATGGCGGCCAGTTTTAAAATTCCTTATAGGACACCCTACTACATTTTATGGTGTTTTTGAAATTTCCATGTGATTTTAAGAAATTTTTATTCTTTGCCATTTTTTTCTAAACCTAACGGTTAGGGAGCTAGAGACAATTAAAATTCAATTTTGGTTCCATAAGAATAACATGGGGCAAACTTTATCTGCCCATAACTCCGAAACCATTGATTAAAATAAAAAATACTCAAGATTACAATGTCTGAAATTGATGTTTTAAGAAATTTTGTTTCATAAAAACATCAATATTTTGAAATTTTATTTTTTGCACACCATATTGGAAAGAAGTTAATTTATGCTTAAATGATAATTTTATGAGTTAAATGTTCTTAAAACATCAATTTAAGACATTTCTATTCTTGAGTATTTTTTATTTTCATCAATGGTTTCGGAGTTATGGGCAGATAAAGTTTGCCCCATGTTATTCTTATGGAACTAAAAATGAACTTTAATTGCCTCTATCTCCCTAACCGTTAGGTTTAGAGAAAAATCACAAAGAATAAAAAATTCTTAAACACATGAAAATTTCAAAAACACCATAAAAAGTAAGGTGTCCCGTAACAATTTTTACGTTGGCCGCCATATTGGAGAAATGGCGGGAAATTTTGAAAAGTGAAATACATAGCTGAAAGCAAAATAAAAAAGTGAAGGGGGTCCCGGGGTCCCCCATAAGAAGTATACTTTCAGATATATAATAAAAAAGTTTGCTATTGGATCACTTTAAGAAACTCACCATATACTGAAATAAAGGGGAGAGTATAAATATGAAGATGGAGGGTTAGGGTTCTGAAATTTCGGCTGAAGATTTGCCTATTTATTAGTACTAGAGATCGCGTCCTGATCGAAATTCGATCAAAATTTCAGTTGATCTGGACCCAAGAAGTTTAAAAACATTTTATAACTGAAACATCTGTTCTTCCCGTTATTCTAGCTGTTGTTTTTACAAAAGCTGTCTAATGATTCAATCAATTCTCCTACCTCCATAAGATTAACATTGGAACTTTGAAAGCCTGTTGGGCGTAGCCCTGGTGTCCGATGCGAATTAGAATGTGATTCTGCACATCTTCAGGACTATACCTTTCTAACGGTATGCGCGGATTTCTCATACGATGCACACGAGCTGAGAAAAAAGGAGGAAATGAAACATGCTTGCGTATTAATATATAGATTTTATAGCAAAATAATCATACTTTTATATAAATTTTTCCCAATTTATAGTGTGACATATGTTAGATCGACTGCAAGGATATAAGACTTTTAGACAAGCATGTTACTCTTGTATCAAAATCGTTTTGTGGACAGATTATTTCATAAAAAGATGGTAACATTATATATTATTTTAAAGCTTAAAAATAGATTAAGCGATTGGCAATGCCAAATGTGCTCTAATTGTACAATTTAAGGGTCTTAATATCAAGTTTCCAAATTTTCACGTAAAAATTCGATTTTTTGAAAAAAAAAAACAGCTAAAAAAGCATATTTTTCTTTTAGATAGCATACATACGATAATAACCTTTATTGTAGCAAATTTTCCAAAGAATCTGAAAATACTAAATATGTGGCTTTATTTTAATTAGTTTAGGAAATAAAATAAATTTACTGCAACTCTGCATTGAAAGCAGCTTCAAACCTTAAGGGGGGTGGGGGAAAACGCAAGGGGGGTAGGGGTGGGGACTTTTGGCTCCAGACTTGTCTCGATGGTAGTAATTGACTGGGGGCAAAACCAAACTTTTACTAATTTTTTCCCCTAAAAAGCACAGATTGACTGGACTATAAGGCACACGTATAGAAAAGTGTATTGAGTTTGTGTATGCTATAAACAATTTAAGAAGTCGCTTCTTAAAAATTTATATAAAACGCCATCTTACCACTATTAGTTTTCATACTATTCGATTTCTTTGGTAGGGCAAGCCTTTATGGTTATCCAAAATATTTATATATCTCCGGATAACTTTTGAAATGTACCACATAATTTATGAAATATTTTATGAAGGGGTAGGATTAGGTCTCTTTTAATGAGTTCGCTAACCACCATAATTGGGTTATGAGAACAGGTTTTAAGTAATTTAAAAAAGGTCAAAAATGGTTTTATGGAAGTTTGGGCTTTTATTTTCAAAATTTTAAAATTTTAAGTAAAGCAGTTTAAAAGAACTTGAAAAATTATTAATTTTAATTAGTAGCTTAATTGTTATGGAGAAAATAAATTAATTGGTTTATTATTTTATCCTTATAAGAAATCAAAAAAATGTATCTCGCTTATTTATAACCATAATTTTATTAACTTAAGTAAGTAGTATGTGACTTATATTTGCTAAAAGCACCAATGTTGCGGCAAATTTACATACTCATACCCATGGGGTTTATGAATAAAGTAAAATAATACCAAAATTATTTACTGTAGTGTTTACCTGCACTGGAAAGAAATTATCCTATATTTGATAAAAGCACCATCATGGCAGCAAACCTGAACCTCATGTCATGGTGTTTATTGATGAAATAAAAAATACAGAAATCTGTTGGAAATTCGGTGAGTAAGCATTTCTGCTGTGATGGGGGTATTTTTAATGAATTTCCATTAACTCAAAATATATTTCACCTCACTTTATGATTTTCAAATTATTTATTTTATTAATGCTATCACGGTACGTATTTTTTTAAGATTGTGTAAGAAAATCAATATTTATAACATATATTGAAACACATTTACAAATAGTAAAAATAAAACAGGGCCAAGAATTGAACCTTGGGGAACTCCTTTAACAACAGGCCTGCTTTCTGACAATATAGGGTATTCTGTGCTATTTGAATAAACACAGGATCATATAAGATCTTCGATTAACCAATATTTTATTACGAATAATCAAAACCATAACGAGACCCCCATTCGGTGTTGAAGTTGCAGTTGTTATAACCCTCCCGAACTCCATGCACGGACATTATCATCCCAGCTCCCGCCGCACCCGCCCGGGGACACCACGAAGTTCTGCACTTCCTGCCTCACATTCCCAGTCGATGATGTGTGGGTGGGGCGGGATGAGTCAGGATGCTCAATACCAACCTCTCTCCCAACTACAGTTTTTGCTTCACGGTTTCATGACATAACGCGATAAAAAATACGACATTCCTTTGCGTAATCATAATCACTGGCAATTGTATTGTTGGACAATATGTTAGAAAGTTGAAAGACAAGTTTAGTAATTTGTAGGCCTACTATAAGTTTTATCATGTAACTTTTATATTTAGAGTGGCAAAAAATTTGTATGTTAGTATGATGAAGGAAGACTGAAAATATGAATTTGATTCTAACACGAGTTAAAGTTGGCAGAGGGTTGATTGATAAAAAATTTTATCTTGCTTAATACAGATTTACATTTGGAAGGTTAGTAGATAAGCAAAATTACAATCATTGCATAGTTACTGTTTTTTTTTTTTTTTTTAGTAAAAGCAATAATATGGTAGTCCTTGTTTTGACATACATTTCCATTTGTTTATCTTCACATGGACTATGTAAGAAATTAAACAAGCCTTTATAAAATTATTTAGAAATTTTTTAATGTAGCATAACAAGTTTACGTATTTTTTATGAATTTCCCGTTATATTATCCGGGAATTAATCTTAAAATCAATATTTTATATGAAATCGTGTTCTTACACTGCAAACTAAATAATAACAACGAGTCTACAACAAAAACACACAAACAGTCACAATAACAATTTAGTTCATTCTAAGTAATTTTGTATTTTCCTAGTGAAATAAGTGGTTGATAACACAAGGAAACTTACAAAGAAAAAAATTAGATTCATTTTTGTGATAATTGTAGAGCACTGTATATTTGAGTTTAAATACCATACTTACATCAAACTTTCTCATTACTCCAAACTTTTCGAGTCAAAAGAGACAATTTGAAGATCTAAATCCCCAAAAAAATGGTTATAAATACTTTATACATTTTCCTTACAGCACCCAAGGCACATCTCACAGCAAACTGATCAAACTTGCCTCCAGAAGTTCCAATAACCACAACCTCCAACTCATCACTATTGATAGTGTCCGTAACATGTTATCATACGGGATTGCAACAAAGATAGTAGAGCCACCGGTCTTGCTATGTTGCAACACTGCTCCAGGCCGTGCGTGGTGTAACCCAGCTGTGATGCTTGCCAAAGCACTTCCTCCCATAATATGGCCATCCGGCAAATGTGTGGATATGATACTCATTACTCAGGCTCCAGAGCACTTTTTATCCCACGAATAATTTGTACCGGATGTTAGATAAAGGATGGTTTTTTCGTCCGAGTGTAAATTATATACTAATGATGGAGTTGGATGTTTGGGAAGTCTGAATGATTGAGGTTAAGAGGTCACAGTTGTTTGGCACTGGAAGGGTGAGTGAGGTATTTGTTTTATGAGCAGGAGTAAGATGTATTCAACCAAGTATAAATGTTTAGCAACCACACTGTACACTATTCTTAGTATAATATGGGTCAGTATTTTCCTCGCACTTATTTAAATACTTTGGTTAACATCCTAAATCCCCTGTAGAAAATCTTGTGATATCATTTAGCTTATAGTAAGTCGTTGTCGTTAATTTATAGTTTTTATTAATTTTTTTGTACAATCTTTGTCGTTATTGAACAACATTGTTAATTTTTTTCTTTTGTTTGTTTTTACGCAAGTGGATTTTTTTATGTTTTGTTGGTGAACCGTCGAAAAATTAATCTTGTTACTATCTAACTTCAACCATTGTCAGATAATGCCATTAATTAATAGGCGAATTGCAACTGAATCCAGGATAGAACCTTTAAAAACCTAAAAACTATTCACAGGATCGAACCACCATCCAGATGCAAAGGCCAGCACTGTAACCACTCAGCTACCCAGCATAGTATACTTATAAAACAAGCCAATTAGTTCAAATAAAAATAAAAATATTGCATAGTGTTGATTCCGTGTTTCACCGAGTATCATAGAATTGCTTTACACCACAGAACAAAATTAAAGTTCAAATTTTTTTTCTAGTGACATGAAGCTGGATATTTTACGCTGACTTGTAATGTGGAACTCCAACCTCAAAATCTAGAACCCAACCAACTGTAAAACTCCTCTTTTACTTTCAGACACTTGCCTGGAATATCTTATCGCATTTCATCAGTACATGGCCTCATTGCAGATTCATCGTTTTAAGATCTAACAGACATTTTATTTTTTTTCGGTAATTTGGGAAAGGAGAATGATAATCTGGACGAAAAGTGACAAGCAAACACAGCTGCCCTCAACGTCAAAATGTTCTTGTACACCTAGTCCACCATCAGCACTCCAAAGTGACTTGTGGGAATCCACTAGTATTCCTTAACAGCATGGACAATAAAAGAAGAAATTTTGATTTAAAAAAAAAATTACAATTCTATATTGTAATAATTTCTGTTTTGCTTCATAAATAATGGTGTGTGGTGTGTACACCAAATAAACACCATAATAAAAATAAATTCATCTGTAATATTGGAAATTTATCAACATAATTGGTCTACTCATGTAGGGATTGCTACTTTTATTCTTAATAATGTGTAAAAGTAAATATACTAATGAATAAAACACACAAACAAAATGTTAATTAGTTACACATGTCAGGTGTTTTATACTTTGCTATTAAAGTGTTTTAATATTAATAATTTAATTACATTTTAATTAGCAAGACACATTTTCTAATTTCCATATATCTGGATATATGAGTGATTTTCATATGCAAACTTAAAATATAAATGTAAAAGAGGCTCAAGAAATAATAAAAAATTAATTACGAAGTAATTTTTTTAGGTTAAATGTTTCCATTTGAAAGGAGTTTATTGTTTCCCACCAAAGCTTTAATATACTTAATGAAATGGAATACAACTATACAAGTCAGTAATACAACTATAAACCGCAAAGTAAACTGATCCAATGGACCTATTCTATCAGATCTTCATCAGAATGTGAAGATGCTATTCATCAGATCTTCAGGAATGCACTCAAAACTACGGTCGAAGACAAGGTGCATCATCGAAAATGTCAAAGTCACGGCGACCGTTCAAGATCAAGGAATTCCACAAAGTTGAGATGGAATATCGTTAAATCCAACCTTCGAATGCACGTGTGACCTTGGGTGGCCTTTGAACTTTGGAATATTTATCTTTATGAGTCCTGATATTATGCAACGCTCTGAGCGGAAGATTCACTAACTGAACTCTTCTACAGGTGTAATGCGGTAATAAACACTTGAAATTCATAAAACAAACATTTAATAATGTATAATACAAATGAATGAAGAGAACTAATATGAATAACCAAAATCAGTCTATATTACAAGTCTTTTAAGTGCAGTATCTAAATGGCAATAAATTAGTACCATAATCAGTACTGCTTCAGTACCTTTTGAAAAATCTGTTGTATTGTCTGGTGCCAAACTGTTTGGTGTACTGGTTGTTGTAGTTGTTATAGTTGTAGTTGTAGTGCGGTGCAGTCTTGTAAAAGAATGCCGGCGGTGCTGGAATACACACAAAAATAGAATTCATAAAAATTGGTTTTTAAAGTGGTTGTTATACAATTCTTTGTGCCAAAAATTGAATCAGGTTTGATCTCAAATTAATTCTTCCATAATCGTTTAGAAAAATATAGTTAAAATTTACAAAGATTGTATTGTACAGGATTTGAAAATTAATATTAAAGAAAAATATTGTTAAATTATTTATTTATTTATTTATTTAATATTATTATTATTATTATGTATTATTATTATTATTATGTATTATTATTATTATTATTTTTTTTTTTTTTTTTTTGCTTGATCACTCCATTTTTGTTTTGTCCTCCATGAGTTTGTAGATCAAGTTAGTGGCAGAAATGTGGGTTTCTCACCAAATTATACAATAATTAAAGGCGCAAACTGTTAATTAAAGGACAGGCAATTACTTACAACAACTAAAGGACAAATAATGCCTTGGAGTTATTAGTTATGTCTCACTTTTACTTGCCTATAGTTGAATTTTACGCTTATTACTCATACATAAAACACAATTCTAAGAACCCAATTCGTAATTGATTATGATTGAGATTAAGAACAACCAGATAACCTGGGTATAATTATTAACTACAACCTCACAAATTACACTGGGGACTGAAAATATTGTTGAAGTTTTATTTAGTTTGTTGTTTGGTAAATACGAAACCTGACTGGTCACGTGACCTTACTCTTCAATAATTATCTATCAATCATTTGCCTTTAATGCTGACCAAGGAATAAATAGCTTAGCATATAGTAATAGTGATAAAAGGGACCTTAATTAGTTATGATATAATGCAACCTACAACAAACTAGGCCTCCCGTTTCAAAGCTTACTTTATCTACCTCATTTCGAAATTCTGAAATTGGTTTCAATGTCTACCCTCCAAACAAATGAATCAAATTAAGCAAATCTTTCAAACATAACAATACCATTTTGCTATTTAATGGTAAAAGCCACTTATCCTTACAAAAACTACTAAACTAAACAAACACCTGAAACTTGATATATTCTCTTCAAATCCTTTAATCTTCCTTTATCTTCAAAATAAAAGAATCCACCAC
The DNA here is from genome assembly GCA_030545055.2 of Neoaliturus tenellus. Lineage (NCBI taxonomy): Eukaryota > Metazoa > Arthropoda > Insecta > Hemiptera > Cicadellidae > Neoaliturus > Neoaliturus tenellus. The sequence continues at coordinate 43,921,285 of CM061537.1, forward strand.
ATTGTCAATTTACATGAAGAAAAAGGTATTAGATCAAAATTTAAAGCTGTTTACTGGAGATGAATATGAAATCTTCGTATTCCTCCATCTCTTAATCAAATCTCATGCTAACCTAAAGTAAACCCAATTTACCTGCAGTAGGAGCGGCTGTGACCGGTGCCGCCTCCGGTACCACCGCCCCCGCTGCCGCAACCTCTGTGGCCGCCCCCGCTGCCGCCCCCTCTGTGGCCGCCTCCGCCGCTGCCGCCTCAAGCGCCGCCTGTATCTCCGCAGGTACCGAGGGCGGCGTCGGAAGGTGGTCTCCCTTGGGCACGAACCCGTTCTCGTCCGCCGTGTAGACCACGGTGTAGACGACGCCGTCAGGGCCCGTGTAGGAGTAGACACCCTGGGCTGCGGTGCCGGGGCCTTCCGGTGCCTCCTTCTGTACTCCCTCCTCCTGGGCGCTTATACCGTTGCCGGTCTCGTAGCTGAAATGAGCAGACGTTTCAAAAATTTTCCTTCTACTTTGCCCAGTCCACATAGACAACTTGAGGAAAAGCATCAGCCAAAGTATGAGGGTGATCCAATACAATACATTGAATGGTGTTGACTAAACTTCATGGTAGAACGTGGATTCGAACTTACGACATCATTCATGGTCCTTACATTTTTTGCTATAACCACTACCTCACCGACCCTCCTGTCCATGAGGGGTGTTACCCTTTTGCTCACCAAAAAATGTTAGTTGTTAATTAATAAATTATTGATGTGAAAAATTCAATATTCATATGATTAATGATAGTTTGACTATGAATAAAATTGGTTCACATAATAACAAATTGGAAAGGAATTTATAAATCTGATTGATATTAAGTACCATTTGGTATGGTTAACAATTGAGAATTTTGTATGCATGACATATTGTTATTGAGTCCTACGAATAAGTGGGGTTCATAAATAATGCGTAAATAACTATTTTTAACTGTTTACTGCTTGTATAAATGTCATCTCTTAGTGTTGACATATGAAAGTGTGCCATCGATGTTTCCGCATTCAATAATGGAAAGAACAATAATTATAAAATAATTACAAAGTTTCACAACGAAAAACGAACCATAGCAAAGCGACCGCAATAGTGACGGATTAATGTCAAAAGACCATAAATTCCTTGTAATATTAGCCATTACGTCCAATGTATTTACCCCAGTATTTAAATTAAAAATAAATTTAACTTTTTAACAAAATAAACGACGGCATTTTGTTGTTGTTGTTGTTGTTGTTTTTTCTTTTTTTTCTTTTTTTTTGACGTCTGCTTATGAAAATAACCACAAAAATATACTAAATAATCATACCTGAAAGAGTAGGCACCATCGCCAGCGTTAGGGGTGTTGCTGAAGGACAGTATGGGGATGACCTCTGAGGCGGCGCCCTCGAGGGGCGGGGGAGCACTCAGGTCCCCGGGCTCCCCCCCTGCTCCCACCGCTCCCACGGGGGACGGCTGTGAGGGGCTCAGCTTGTCCGCCCAGGCTGCAGCAAGGAGGCAGAGACCGACGACCTGCCGGGAAAAGGTCTTATAACGTATATTCTTATCAAGATCGGCACAGGAAAACCATAAATGCTTTAACAAGTTCTGCTATATTTTTTCCAGACAAAGGAGTATAAACTATAACGGAAGTACAATTAAGTTTTGAGTTAACATTCCTCAGCTGAATCAAACGGATGAAGCATTGTTGCCACTAGTACGATATGTACCCTGACGACACCATACTACTTTATTTATCATTAGGAAATAACAACTCATTTAGGTAAACAGCGAATAAAAAATTATCAATCAAGGTAAATTGCAATCATAAATTTTCAAATAGTGTACCCTTAAGTTTCTTACTGTAGTAAAGTTTAAGCATAACAACGAGAACAATAATTATGGTTTCCTATAGCATCGGCAACACTTGCAAGTAACAAAGAGCAAAAGTTTTATTTTTAACACTTTTATACCTGGTGGACAGCCACGGTTGTCTCCGTATTGGCACCTACTCTTGTGGATCTGGCTCTCCCGTCCCAATACTACAGCCATCTTTGACTTACATACAGATTGATAGGAACTCCACTATTGGCACATTAATATTTCACGTTTTATAGTATTACAATTCCATTTATGATATACTTTAAATTAATAGTACACCATCACACAAACTAATCCTACTAACAGAAACTAACACGAAAATGTAAGATTTTCTAAATAGTATTTTGGGGTGCGACTAATTGTTTTTATGTGATTGATCAATTAACTATACAAAGTGCATAAAAACTGTACGTTGGGAAAAAACTGCATTAACATAACCTTTGATGCCATTTTCTTAATAGTATAAAACATTAGCTTATATTCATTAATACTGTAATTTAAAAACAAAACGGTTCTTAATTCGAGTTCAATAAATCTTAAAAATAAACCAATGTAAAAGTCCATATCAATCCACATTAATATTGGAATTGTTTTAACTATTGAATAATTCCAACGTTATGCTGTATTGTTGATCTACAATACGTATGATGGTCCCGGCTTAGTAAAATACTGATGTTCTTACAGATTTTCTTTTACATTGGTAGCTTAGAATTTTACTAAGCTCATCATTGTTTGATTATAATTTAGTGATAACTGTTTTACTTAAATGTATTTATTTTGAAGAAAAAATTGCTAAAGCGATTGTGTTAAATTTGCATGTGTTTAAATAATTAGTTGCTACTTCTGCATTAGGTTTTAATCATTCAGTAATCATGCGAACATTACGTTTATGTATTCTCAAAAAAATGATTGATTAAAGATAAAGAAATAGATGGCTTATAGTGAGAACCTCGTAAGTCAAGAATACAAACTTTACAGGAGTGACAGTAAAACTGTTGGTTTTTTCAATCCACAAGACAATACTGTGATGAATGTTTTACATGTTTCCGATTTAAGACGTCCCTGACCATTGCATAGTATTAATTTTACATAATTTTTATTGTATATATTAATTTAATGACGTACGGGGTTGTCATTTTTAGGTTTTGAAATATACTTGGATCTCATTTTCAATATTATGTTTTTACAAGGATTTATTAATAAGGATTTATTAATTTTTGGGATAAAAAATGCGGCGTACGAGGTTTTCATTCTCAAAAAGGGTATAAAAATGCTTACTATCTGTGAAAAAATGGTATTTCGGAATTTGCGAGGTTATCATTCTTATGGTAGCAGTAAACTACTTCTTTATTAGTATGATAGCCTCGTATGTCCAATATAAACGTAGTTTTCACTCTTACTCAGAGTAGCTGGTATACTAGGTTCTTTTTTTGCTTCTTGAGCAAAGCAGAGAATTTTTTTGATTTTTTCTACCAGCTGATGATTATGAGATACGAGGTCTTCTATCCAAAATTATCAAAATGTCATTTTCAATAAAAATTTTACTTACGAGGTTTTCACTCCAAGCCATAACGAATTTGGCGTATTTCAAAATGTTCACTGATATTAACATATTATAAAATGATTTAAAAAGACCCTCTCGTGACATCCCTTCAACTTTTCCATAAGTAAAATAATACTTCTTGTGTACCTATATGTAAAAATAGTGAAACTTTTGTATCCTATAAATTTTTATCAATCATCTTTTGCTAACTTAAATTTAGTTTTAGACAAACAAAATCAAAAGATTGTATTATTCTATATTTATATTTAAAAAAAACAAATATTTTAAATTAAAAATTTAAATTAATTAATTAGAATGGGGAAATAAAATTTGTAAAACAGACACACTTATTAAAGCTATAAAATCACTAATCCTTCAAAATCGATTGAAATCACTCAAAAGTCCAGAATTCGATATTTGCACTGAAAAAGTCTAATCGCTGTCACACAGATAAAAAATTTTATATACGTTTTAAAAGTAATAATACATCGTCTAACAATATCCACTTGAGGTCTATTGAAAAAATTTCAGGAAACACTCACCCACATGATGGAGAATAGAACTGAACTATTTGGAGACGAGCCTATCCCGGTTTTATATCTTCGCCCCCCCAAATTGTATCGTCAGTCCCCGCCCGCCGCGCCGCCGCCGCATTCGACAGGTTTTGACTTAAGAGTCTAAGATTACCGCAGTAGCAGATACTGTCTTTGTTACCCACCAGATGATATAATGGGCATGATTACACGTTTACATAATATAATGGGCCCATAGCCGAAAATGGCTCTATCAGGAGCGTAGCTGCATTGAAGGTTATAGAAAACTGGGAGGAGTATCGATTATCTTCACGTCTCTATTATGACTCTGGGTTGGTAAATGATAATATGCCTGTAAAAAAGATTAGACTTTCCTAAAGCTTCAAAGAAGTGTTGGTTGTTTATAGATTTTTGATTTAAATATTTGTTCTGATGAATATTATAAACGTGACATAACTTCCTATAAGCCCACTGATAAGGAGATAAAGTAATCTACGACTAATATTCTAACAGAATCAATTCGTTTCAAGGTTTAAGGTATAAAACTATAGATTTTAGTTTCAAGAAAGATCTCTTAGTGCGTAAATTTACAATTATTTCAATCAGATTTTAAGTATATTTTCATAAGATCATATTAGAACCATAGAGTTCATTTTTAAAACGGGTAATTATTAAGTTTGAATTTAATCTAGTTATTTATCTAGTAAAGTCAAATTAGTGATTTCTAATTTTCATCGCCCGTAGCTTCAATTTAATTCATCATCCGTCTATTTTGAACTAAGGAATTTTTTAGAAGTCATGAAACTTGGTCTACGTCATAGCAATAAAACCAAACTACTAGAATTTGTTTTAGGTAATTTTCCACTACACGGGAGTAAAGTGCCGGTTACAAACTGTCTAACTCATCCATAAAAATTATTTAAAATTTTCTGGGCTTTCTATTTGAGTTAGTAGTTTGAAATATCCACATTTTTTGTAAATAATAAAAGACGGATATGCAACAACCATCTGAATTGGTCAACTAACAACTACTCTATATGTTGGAAGGTCTGTTGATAATCAAAAACATTCTAAACAATCACCTCTTTTAAACCAACTAAATCCTTATGTCTTGAGAAAATTTTCAAATATATAATCAATAAAAATTGTAAGACTTAATGATATTTACATTTCCTGTTAGAGAACTATTTTGTTATTGCAAAAATTGCAACTTTTAAAAAGAATAGAAAAATAAAAGCTAAGCCATAGAAGTACCTTAGAAGGTTAAAATTTAATGTAGAAGATGACTTAATTCCGTATAATGTTAGGAGTAGGACTCTATTATTTCTTTAAGAAGTTCTTTACCAGTCAGTACTTTTGTACCATGGATTAAACTATTTTATCTTTGCATGATTTAAAACAATCATTATTTATCTAACCTGTCGTGCTCCTAACCTATATCTTTGAAGTTAATGTTTCTATTGTTACTCCATGACTCTCTTGTAGTTGGATGTTGATGTTTAATTATTATCTAAGTAAAATTTCACATCGTATTTAAAATTTTATAATCTACGCTCGCTACCAACGTATTCCAATAATTATGCCACGTGAAGACTACCACGTTGGCCCTACCCACCCATTTTGGCGAAAATTAAATAAACTCTACATAATAACAGTTATTTTTAATACATTCTGAAGAAGAAAACAACCCTCACCAATGTGATATTTTGATACAAATAATTGATGGATTTTGTTTTAACCTATCTTTTACACTTATTGTATTGTATGTTGTTTAATAAATTTAGTTTTACAAGATAATAAATCTTATCAAAGCAAACTAATCGAATCTTTTGATTGAAGATTCCCCATTGAAAAAGTAATTAATTTGCCTTCGTTCTGATTTCAGAGCACCGGTTTTTTAGCTAACTGCTACCTATTTTACTATACATTTATTTATTGCACCACACATTTCATATAAAAATATTGTTTCCCAATTCACTTGTCTTAAGATTTATAGTTTTAATTATTCACAAACCCTGAATTAGCTCTTCCCATCAGCCCGTTCATAGTGAACTTTTTTGAATTCTTAATTGGCCGCCGACAAATGCGGTCTGCTACCAATTCATCACGTGTAACAGCAGCCTCCCCCTTGATCTATGGACCGGTGAAACGTGTGTATCTCGCCAAGGTCCGGCGTTTCCCAACATACACGTGTCTGAACCTGCAGGCAGACGCTCTGGCTCGTACACCGGCCGGTATCTCTGGATCTGGATTGTAATGACTGTAATATAAGGTCATCGACAATAGTGGGATCGGTTTGTGGCACTGAAAAAAAAGAAGAGACAATAATGGTGTGCGTTAGACCTTGTATAGAATGAGAAAAGTTTTCTAAGCTACGGTTTGTAGCTTAAGGTCTGTACTTTCACAGTGATTTTCTTATGCAAATCAATAAATAATACAGAAAATTATTTAGGTCCAAGTTTGTTTTATTCATATGCATTACATATAACAATGAATAACGATAGTAAAAAGGATTGCTGTAGTAAGTAGAAATATTTGCTTGTAAATATACTACTATCCAATTTTCAACAATAATTAAATACTATTTCGTACAGTAAGTATTATTAAAAAATTACTTGACCACTGAATTACTAGATTACTAAAAGTTACGAAGGTATATTACATGGCTTCTCTATACATAATCTACAAAAACCACGGATTCATACAACTTAAATAATTTTGTTTGATTGTTAATATACATTGTTAATATTGTTAATAATCAAAATGTAATATAAGTTTATATTGCCTTCTTTGTCATATATCTTAAATTTACAACCGAAATCTATAATAATGTATTTCCTGATATTTTCATAGTTCTAAAAATATATACAATTTGATACAATTCAAATGAAAATAAATATAAATGTTTATAATCTTACTACATTGTGATATATTTAACATAAGAGAATTTATTTGTAGCAAAAGAAAAAAACTATCTGTGAGTTCTTGTTAACATACAGGTTTTGTTATCAACTTTAATACTTTAATAATCAAAACGTATGGCTTCTGTTAAAATGGTGGTGGTAGAGTTTAGAATATCATTAAAGAAGTGATATAACGTACACACTTGAAATATTACAACCACATATCATGTTCCTGGACAGTAATGTTCATTAGTTAAAGAATATGTTTTATCATACAATGTCATAAATTTTCTCATGTCATATTATCAGTCATGAGTAAATAGACTTACAAGAGATTATTGTTATTTCACACAAGATAATACCCTAATAGAAAACATTACGTATATTGCATAAATCATATGTAGTAAACGTGTGTAAAACATCGGATGCAATATGAGTTCTGTTGTAGTCATGTACAGTTGGTACACAGTAATATCTCGTGTGGTGACTCAAATCGTCGTCAGATGTCCGGCTTGTTGGAGGTCAAGGTCACTTTTAACGAGATGAAGCAATGTGTTATTATCTAAACAAAGACACAAAGACACGTCATCCACTCATACGTGGTTATTACTTGCAAATTTTATAAGAATAAAGAAACACTCTTTAAAAAAAGCTAAAAATAAGTGTAAATTGTTATTCTGTGATCGATCTATTCTTTAGCAATTTCACTTTTTTATTTAAAGAAAATTCGTTCCTTGAACGAATAACTTTTGAAGTAATTATTTATATGTTTTTTTTTTTATTATTATTATAATTATTGGTTTCTTTTTACTGTTAAAAAGTTTCAGGCTGATGTCGTTTAGGCCTAACTACATAATTGCCTAAGTATTTCAGCCTTAAGTTGGTTAATTCAATACTTGCAAAAGAGGTAAAATTTTAATTTATTTATTGTTCAATATACGAAGAAGTATATTGCATATGAAATTTTACTTCTGAATAAGATAGCTTATATCCATTTTCAATTAGCAAAACGCAGAGTTTAAAAAACCAAAAATTGCATACTCATAACCAATATAGAAATTACAAGTTTCTTAACTTATTTAGCATTTTTCAAGTTTAACCCAAAGAAGTTAAGTTTTAATTGTTTTTTACCATCTGTATTGTATTTTGATAAATCAAGGGCCTTCTTTACAAAATGAACAGGTATTTAATTTGTTAGTTTATTCCGTAAAAACGTTATTCGTCATTGAAATTTTATTGAGGGGAATTACATTCACAATCTGACACAAGTTAAATAAATATTAGGCCATAAAACGAGTAACCGAGACATTATTAAAAAACTCTGATTACTTAAAAATATACCACCAAAAATACAAAATAACAAAAAGAAAACACTTTCTTCCATTAAACACTGCGTCATAAACTGACGTTACAAAATGTGTCTAACACCAATTGACATTGGAATACTGACAGTTCAACAACCTACACAACACGTTACAAAACTGGATCAGTTGTCACAGTCATGGCAATCCCCCGGTAACAGATTGAACTTCCTACCGGTTACAGGAATGTAAACAATGCCGCACCGGTTGCAACGACCTGGAACTGGAACGCGAAACTGGTTCGGGCGACAACCAGTGACCACAACGGTGACCTTGACTGTGACCGGAGAGAGTTCCTGATCCAGATACTTGAGCGAAAGTGGACTGACACAAGCGCCATCTATGGGCGGGGCTGCCCGACATCACCGCTGACATTCTAGAGTGCCGGGGGCAACGTTACTTCATCATTGGATAACACTGATGCAGCGGTGACTGTAGAGGTAAAGGTTATAGGTTTCGTCTTTAGAGGGGTGGTTAGTTATGGAATGGTCTAATATTTTTGGTTTTTCATAGATTGCTATTCAATATCAATTTGTCATTTATCGAGTCTTAAAAAGAGTAGCACCTAATATTTGAAATGGCTTGGTAAAAATAACAAATGTCAAGGAAACTTTTCATTTGGTTGTTGACTATTACTAAAAAAGTTTTCTTCTTTCGACTTATCTTCATTTTGTAAAGAATTATAGTATTTTGGAATGATTTAAATTTTCAAACATTACTTGTACGGAGTTACATACTATGTTGTAGTGTACTTGCTTTCAAGACTTTCCGTATAAAGATATCACAATAAAGTACCAACCTACTTATTTATCGCAACCAACCCTACCCATAATCATGTGTACACAATACTCCCCACGGTAATCTTCCAAGTAAAGGCTATGATTTATTTCCCAACCAGCCATCCAGGTCTGTGATTTATGTCAAGCTCTGATCGACAATAGACCTTGACCTCTAGGACAGCCGTCAAACAGTCGCCGTCGTATGGAGATGACCTCGACATTCGTTTGAATAGCAGCCTCGTAATGCTTTGATGGAACAATGGCTGTGGTAGAAGAGAATCCGCGATTGGGAATTTACCTGACTCCAGGATATGGATTGTGGGGAAACTACGAACGATCTCACCAGAGGATTTTGAGTTATGGCTTACTACTCCGGGGTGCCGCTGATGTGTTGAAAGGGTCTTTCTATTCAAAAAGAAACCAGTGAGAATTTAAGGTTCTATGTACCTCAATCATTGTAGGCCAATATTTTTATCACTTATTAATGTTCACAATTTATGTATTGGTCAATCTGTTCTTAGAACTAAGGGGCTGGGGACTCTCTATCTCAGGTGTGACATCCACTCGTAAAGTAGGCCTACAAGAAGAGAGACTTATCTTAATGTAGCATTTGTTAAACTTAGGAGGGTAAAGTAATAGTATATTCAGCATCAAACTGCATGATTCTATGAATAACTCGAACCTGCATGACTCCAAATATAAAAATTAGGTCTCACCATGGCTACTACCGTAATAGGGAATCCCTAAAATAATTGGAGTTGCTCCTTTTGGCAAAAAAGTAACAAAGTTACTCACTCCATTAGTTTTTCTTTTCCTTGAAGAAATAATATATTAAAGTAAATGTTTTATTGAACGAGTAAAACGTTTACAATTTTTAGTTTGCAGAGTGAATTTATATTTTCATGGTGAGTTAAGATGGACACAATATCTTAACCATTATGAGTTATTAATTTATGAAGTTACCATGGACCAGTTAGCAATTAGTTATAACTTCACTTTTCCCAGGGACGAGTTCTCCCTTATAAATATGCTTATTGAAATAAATTCTCTTGGTTCTTGACCTATTATCATGAATGCTGTCTAAAAATAATAACTATTGCTGTAAAGGGTCTTTTTCCAAGTTCAAATTAATGTCAAGAATGTAGTAAACACGGAATTTGACTTTTTATTTCAATTGTAACTCATATTATAAATGCGAAAGAGATTTTAACTTTCGTAGTTTTACACTCAAACTACTCACAACCAACTTTATGAATTTTCGATAACCTAAAGTCATTTTATATAGTTGTAAGAATCACAGTACCGTATAAATTTGTTGTATGCAATTCTTGTTTGATTTGTTGCATTAGAGCCTATCTGGGCTGCCCCCTACTGGCTTAAGGTGCAAGTCCTGTGCCATCATTAAAAAAAAAAAAAAAAAAGTGATAAATGTCCTAACTAGAGATGGAAAAACGTATTTAACGAAAATACAATATAATGCAGTACTAACAAATTTAACCTGTCTTACTATAATTGTTATCAATTATATACGTTTCTGCTTAAAGTTCTGTAATCAAGTACAGTTATACAGTTACCTATTAAATTTCCATTTTTTTTATACGGAGTAATTTTATATCCTATTCCAGAAAGAGCTCCTTTCAACAAATACGTTGGATTAAGGTATAAAATAAAAATAAACAAATGTTAAATTAAAAAATAATTTTATTTAACTTTCACATTATGTCTTTTAGTAACTGACTTGGGTGTAAAGATATTTTCAGTCGATTAATTGTTAAACCTTTAATTGCAAATAATAACTTGGGAAACTATAATCTCAAAATGTGCAGCATTGAAAAAAAACTATACATATACTTTATAACTCGAACAATAGATATGCAGACATATATTACACATTTATTTACTAACTAATTCTATACACTTCAGACAAGTTTGTTGCAATCAATTCTTCACCGCACACAATTGTATACGAAACAACACATAGATCTAACAAAATACTCTACCTTTCCCTCGCACTTCAAAACCCCTGCCAATCCCAGGAACCTAGTAACAACTTTATATAACCTTGTTAGCGGTGCAGCGGTGTACTCTACGCTTACAATTACTCCAGACACGGTGAACCGTCCAAGTTTAATTATTCCATGCCTCTGTCAGTTATGAAACCTCACGACGCGACGGTGGCGGAGTCCCCGGACTAGTCTAGGGGTCGGGAGGTCACTGGGGGACCCAGAAGTCCCGGAGTCTAGCAGGTTGCAAAACTCCATCCTTGGCCGAAGAACTTCCAAGCGCACGACATGCGGTGAAAGCACTACCCTTATTAGGGGATTTTTTATCTCCAGTTGCCACCGTTGCAGATAACTGCGGTCTTTGTGACAACGTGTTAGATGCTCGGCACGTCCTCATCAACCGGTTTGGTAGTTTGTCTTGTTGAGTGGAAAGACCGTAATTTTATGATAGTTTTATTGTGGCGGTTTGTCGAAGGTTAATGGTGACTCGAGGCGTGGGTTTTTACATCTCTAGTGGCACTGAATGTGGGTTATTAACAGTTATAATTTCTGAATGATAAATTTAATTTTATCAAATAATGTGATACATAACGATTTTGTAAAATCATAAGTAATTTTCTTCCAATTTATATCATCTAATTTATATCATTATAACATAACTAATGAGAGATGTTCTTTTTATAAAACATTATGTAAGGCAAACGCAATCTAACAGATTCTTAAGATACTGAAACTTTGTACACCTGATTTTATACACCACTCATAACAACAAGATTGAAGAGGTCCTCAATATGTTTACAAATATGCTAATCTAAATCTATTTTAGTTTTATTTAACTTCATTAGAAGGTTATTTAAAATCTGTCATATGACCAAAGCAACATAGTTTATATTAATACGAAATTAGATAGCTTATAATACAGTTACTACGAGTATATTGAGGCTGGGATTGAAAATGTTGATCACTTTTTTATAAAAGATACACAACACACATTTTGAAAACTGTTTTTCATTGTTGCTATAAAAATTGGGGTTTCTGATGGCAATAAATAAGCCTTTGAGTCACATAAACAAATTATGACTAATTCCTCTTAAGTTAAAGTAGGAGGGGTAATTGTTCATTTGACAATTTTATCAGTTAAGCTTAATCGGCTCACAAATTAAAAGTATAATGGGTATTTTTGTAATTAATAAGAATCATAGCTGATGGCAAGATCATTTCAGTTTCCTTACTGTATCGGTAATAGTAAACAGAAAAATATCTTAGCAACTTTCTTACATTGGTTTTTTGTAGCTGCAAATTTGATTCTTTTGTTTTAGGATGGTACTCTTTCTATAATTTTACTCAATCGCGCTACGACATGTTTACCAAGAACCTCAGGTTAAAAAGGGAGGAATTGGATAAATAACACAGTAATAAATCAAACAATTTGCATGCAAAACGTTTATTCTCAATCAACTAACACTACAAATATTTACAACTATCTACATCTAACTTGACAAAACAGTCATAATAATTACAACAATAAATAGTATAACATGAAAATCACACTGATACAGTCAAGTAATGAACAACGCGGCAAAACACACTTTTCAGTGCTCTCTACGTTTTTCATAGCAAACAATATTTACTAATAGTCTTCATTCCAGTATTAAAACATATCTACACAGAAAACATTGGTGGCTCTCCAAAAATAATATGGGACTTGACATTTATTTAGTTAATTAGTAAGCCTACGCAACTGTTTTAATTTGTTGATAAAATGTTGTTTCTTGGCCATAAATCATTTTGACTTCTAATAACTTTTTCAATAACAGTCAGAAAGAGTTGTCCCACCAACTCTATCCACCATCCGCCACTGACAGCAACGCATAGAACAATAGCATCGCATGTAAATAAAAATATTTATCATAAACATCGACTTTGTTGAGACCAGTTTCAAAACTATTTTCCAGGTTTGGGGTAGTTGTATCCGCTTCCGCCGCCGGCGCCACCTGCCCCGCCCCCTCCTCCTGAATACCCACCTCCTGCAAAAGTATTTACATTAAAAACTATCTCGTTAAAGTAAAAAATACTCACTGGTAATAAATTACATTATTAATGGAATGTAAAGTACAATTAAACAATAAGTTATTACTACAGTAAATCACATTTAAATAAATCAAGGCGGAATTAAAATAGTTTATAATTCAACAACCTCCAAGTTGATGTGTGAAACGTATTGAATGCAGTAAATTGAATTTTTTATTCATAGCCTACAAAGTATAGAATAATGGTTGGTATTTTTTGATTCAAGCAAATCAATGTTTGGATTTTTTTGTCTTTACAACATAGGGCCTTGAGATTCATGAAAACATGTTAATACACCTCATCTTTTCCTGTAAAATAAAAAATTATGGTTTTTGAAGCAAATTATTTTACAAAATAATTTTGTAGAAAACACTACGGATGAATACCATGTTCAGTGTTCTTCACATAATACAGGATGAGGAATAAACAAGTTAAAAATAATAAACGCACCCAAGGTGCATTGAAATTTGTATTTAATAAAGTTGTATCCATCGTGTCTAGGTTTCGTTGTATCCCACTTACACTTCAACACAGTGTTTTTATTTATTATTTCTTCGAAGTCAAACATTAATCCAAGTGTAAAACAGTTGAGGAATCACAGTATATCACTTACCTCCGCCTCCACCGCCTCTTCCGCCGCCCCCACCACCGCCGAACCCGCCGCCGCCCCCTGCACCACCCCCACGGCCTCCGGACGTGCTGGCTGGGTACACTGGCCCTGCGCCGCCTCCAGAAAACCCGCCGCCACCACCGGAGTAGCCTCCTCCACCACCTCCTCCTAAAACAACATTCGAAATGTATCGATCGGCTGAAAACATGACTATGCATTATAAATTGAGTTTAGTATATTACGAGGGTGAGACATAAACGGAATTGTAATTCAAATGAAAAATACTGAGTTATCTCAGTAGACAATTTCTTACAACTCTACCTTGGCCGCCACCGCCACCGCCGCCTCCACCGGCCGCTTCCTCGGCGGCGTTCTGCTCCAGCGACTGGAGGATCTCGGGCGGGATGGGTGGCGCCGTGGGCAGGTGGTCTCCCATGGCGACGAACCCGTTGGCGTCGGCGGTGTACGTGATGGTGATCAGCTGGCCGTCCGGGCCTGGGGGGCAAAGAGAAACATCAAACTAGTGCTTAAAAATTAATTGAATTTATCGGAAAAATCATCAGAAATTTTTTAACTGAATATATTTTATTACGACACCAATATGTTAATCAACAATAGTTTGGTTTTAATTTGATCAATAGTTTTTAATGATTTTGGATGAAACTCTCAAAGAGGAGTGAAATCCTCATACATGAGTGCCTTGGTTAAATACGATTTCAATGATGATCAATAGCTTTGAAAGGATTTATATCGACTTCAAATTTTCAGATTGCATGTTTAGCGGAATTGTTAGGTGTAACTTAGGAAAAAGTAGGCCTAACTGATAAATTTTAGAAATGTAGATTTGATATACGTACCAATAACAATAAAATATGTGTTACTAAGTAATATCTATCTATATATATAATACGTGATGCCATTTTTTTGTTAACACTACTCCTCCCTTATTTCTGGACCAATTTTTAAGTTTGAGGTGTCAAAAGAATGGTCTCAGTTCGTAGTTTTGCAATAAGGTTTTAGATTTTTGATATTTTAATTCTGAAGTTCACGGGAAGCCCTCAAAGTTCATTTTTTGTCCATAAGATTAACATGGGGAAAAATTTATATTGAATTGCTAAATAAAACAGCTGTTGATAGTTAAACAAACAAACACATGTTAAAAGCTGAATTGAAACAAATTAATTGAACTGGTACTGAAATATCAACACAATTTCATAGTTTAATACGAGGAGTGTCTAATCTGAGGTTTTACCTTTTCTCAAAATGTAGCAGGTAGATTTTGCTTGAAAGTTTTATCCACGCGTATTTGGGCACAAAAATAAGTTTTGTAACTTAACCCTGGAAAAATTCAGTTTGTTTACGAAAATTTTTTTGGAAATTTAAATTTTTGGCATGGGTCTTTATTGGTTGTCCGAATGGTATTGAAACAATAATGAAAGATAACAAATGTTAAAAAAGAACACTAAATTTGTGGGCATGGGTTTTCAAACTGCTGTAAACTATAAGGAAAAGAATAGTTGGTTTAAGTGTAATACGGTAACCTTTTTATTTACTACTATTATAGCATAAACATGTTTTATGCAGAACGCTACACATATTAAAAAAAAAAACTGTGTAAAAGACAACATTTAAAAGTTGTTATCTCCAGTATAGAAAAAAGCTTATTACAAAAATGGTTTTATAAAGAGAAATTTTAACCAAAATAAAAATGCCACTAAAAACAAAATGGACCATGCCAACAAAGATGTAGATTCTCTTAATTTTTTTTTTATTTCTTTATTTTAATTTTGTAATGTCATGGAAAGTTAAGTTAAAGAGGATTTAGGCATAAATAGTAATGTGGACTCATTCACTATGTCATTGACTACCTCATACAGTAGGACTAAAAAAAACAGCCGCAGTGAGTGCTGCATAACTCATACAGGACCGGGGAGTAATGAAATGTTGATTTTTATTCTGTCGTCATGTACGTTTTATGTTTGATGAACTATGTGGATCCAACATCTGTGAATTTATTCTAAATTTTATAGGAGGTTTTAAACAAAGGCCCTAAGACATATCGGTAAAAGAACAACTACGTAATCTTAGCTAATATAGACCCAAATGAACGAGCACCACATCTCAACACTATCACATTTGGAAGTTGGAGAATTGGTAATGAAGATCGATCGATGAAACACCAATAATGTTTTATCTGATTTTCACAATAATGAAATTTTTTTCAAAGTATTACCATGGAGCAAAGTTTGATAACCAGGTACCCTAATAAATGCAGCGCATTGCGCTGCACAGGCCCCCTAGTTATTAATAATATAAGTTGATCCGATCCAAAAATAAAAACCTAATTTAATAAACTATCAGCTGACGTGGTTATACTAGCATGCTGTCTATTTTCTTATACTAATTTCAATTGTGACTCAAATAAGCAAGAGCCAAATGCAGATTTTAGTAAGTGCAAGTATTGTGTGTCTTAATATAATATTGGCGAGTGTTTTATTTTATTTTTTTTTTTATAAATTATGTGTTGTACGCATATGCGTAGAATACGCTCTTAGGTTTGATGTTATGATACGCCTAAGCTTTAAGTATAGCTTTATACAGTTCTCTCCGAAATAGAAAATCTTTTCCTCACTTATAGAATAACAATGTGACAGGAAACACAAACTAAGTTAAGGAGCCTTTACCTAAAGCCAGACTCAAAATCTCAAAAAGGACTCCTGGTTAATTTTTGCACAGTAGAGCAAATCACTATGCGGCAATATATCCCATTAACAAACCTGATGCTTTTAAAAACTCCTGCATTAACATAAAAGCACAACATTCTTTTAGTCCTCTATTATAATTATATTATGGTTTACTACAACCAAGTATAATTTATTATACAATAAGGTATTACGTTTTTTAAAAAAAACATACCATTTTTAAGTTTTTGTTATTCAGGGATGAATGAACAAATGAATAATCGATAAATGGCAAATCTTTTTAGAACAGCATTCGTTACTAAAGGACATAATGTTTTCACTCAACCAAGCATTAATTCTGATAATCATTACACTAAATATGATCCAATACATATCAAAGGAATTAAATTCTATAGCATTTAGTTGGAGTTATGAACTCAAGTTGATAAAAATGGGGTTTATTACAGTACTTAAAAAACATGAATTATTTAATTATACAACACATGATGTTCTCACCTTCGTAGCTGAAGCTGCCCTGCACCGCAGATCCGGGCCCTTCCTCTGCCTCCTGCTGTGTTCCTTGTTCCTGGACTTTGATGCCATTACCACCTTCAAAGCTAGTAAAACGACAGATGTCATAAAGGGTCAGAAAAACACAATAATTTAATGTGGTTAATGCCATCTTTATATGTTTAAAATTTAGTTAAGTATTAAACTTTTTTTCTTTAAGGGATACATTTGTTTCTATAGCATTTAGTTGGAGTTACGAACTCAAGTTGATAAAAATGGGGTTTATTTTCTTGCGTAGAAGTTAGTATAATAGAATGTAAAATTCCACCTTTGTCATCGACTATTTTGTTTTTATTATTAATTCAACCTATTGTGAAATGGCTCCAATTTGTTATCTTCTCTAATTAAAAAAAAATATTGCAATTTGTGCAAATGAACAAACTGTGTAAGATGGAATGAAGAAAACATCATGTAAGAGTATACCGATCTTAGTCTATATAGACATGGAGATTTGTAGCTTGGGTTCCGAGTCAACATTTTTCATTTGACTTTACTCTCTGTATTAAATTAAACGTATTAAGAAGTTACAAACAATTATGACGTAAAAAAAGGTTCATGTTAAAGACATTTAACATTTTAAAATTTTTTATTAAAAACAATTTAAGAATTGTTAATGTTACCTGAAAGAGTATGATCCATCGCCCTTGTTTGGTTCATTCGTCTGAGACAAAATTGGGATCACATCTCCACCCCCGCCTCCTCCTCCGGCACCGGCGCCACCCCCGAAGCCGCCGCCGCCCCCACGTCCACCAGACGTGCTTGCGGGAAAGGCACCACCCCCACCCCCTCCGAACCCTGCTCCTGCACCTCCGCCGCCTCCAAAACCTCCCCCACTCCCACCCCCTCCAAAACCACCCCCACCTCCTCCTCTTCCGCCCCCACCAGCTCCTCCGAAACCTCCGCCTGCTCCTCCACTTCCACCCCCGCCTCTACCACCCCCTCCGCCACCACCACCGTAGCCACCGCCCCCTCCTCCTCGACCACCCCCGCCGCCGCCACCGAACGGCGCCGCTATCGCCCCCGGACTGCCCCCGGCACCCCCGGCTCCTGGGGGTGGCAGGTAGTTGTTCTGCAGCTGCGCGGCGGTCGCTAGACCCACCGCTAACGTTAACGCCAACTGGAAATTATAAAAATAAATTATACTTTAAGTTGTACTATAAGTCGTACTTTAGTTTCTTTCTGTTACGTAAAAAAAAACTTATTTGAAATGTAGGGTAAATAGGAAATCGCCGTTATTAATATGAATGGTTGTCTAGAAAAAAATGTTGACCTACTAGGACGTGTGAAAATACCATTTATCAAGTTTGGTCTTGCATAATTTTATTATTATTGGTTATGTCGTGTGGGTCCAAAAGCCTTAAATATATCTGATATTGATATTAAAACAAAAGAAATAGTATTAATAAAAAAAGTACAATTACAAATCTTGCAACATTGAAGTGAATTAGTACACAAACAGTGGTTTGTGTATAGCCACACTTGAATAATCCATTAAATAATAAACTAATGAATTAAAATCCTTTATACCTCGTTTCTCTAATAATATTATGCTTTCATCTAATTTAATATTAGTATGACAAGGACTTTTGAGCTTGAGGTTTGATTTGAAAAGTTTAGGCCTATATTTACACATTTACTGAACTCTGAAGACGTATCTCATAACTTCTACTGCACCATATTTCTCTACTTTCTAATTAAAAAATTATATTGACTATACTGAGGTATTGAGTGTTTGTATGAGAAAACACTTTATTTACCACTCCCCTAGTCACTATGATAAGACTTGCGACTTAGCCAGGATAATTGATTTTAAGAGTATTTACTCAAGTTACAATTTATAATTTTTTCTTAAATACTATTTTTTATTTATATTTCGAGGTTATGATTGTAAAATGTACAAAATTATTTAAACATATATCTTTGTTTTATAAACAAAACTTATTTTTGTACAGTTTACTTTTAAAAAGTCAAAGTTCATACACTGAAATATTACTTTCAACCCCTTTAAATTTTTATACAATCACATTTATATATTTTGCTAGTAGAACACCATAACTGTCCTTAAAAGCCAATAAACCAGTATAAAGAACATTAATTTAATGATTTTTATGATCACCCCATAAAACACGATAAAATGTCTACAAACCGTAACCGATGGGTTAGAGCAACAAAGGAGGATGGCGATACTTACCCAATGCATGTGTGTACGTGGTGAATGGTACCGTCCTAGGTTTATATACATTACCCCTGCGGTCCCCCTACCCTGGTTTTGCAACTGTTCTCCTGCGCGGTGACACTAGCTACTTTCACACAACTGATCAGCTGATTTAATTGATCACCTGTGGTCAAGGTCAGCGAAGAACATCAGGTGACATTCCAGGAGCTGGTGGCGCCCCACCCGCCACCATGGAGGTAGCCTACAATGCAGTAGTACTTTGTTAGAGGTAAGAGTAATTAGCCTAACTGAGGGTTTACCGGCTCAATAGGTTGTTTTATGACCAAGACGAAGTGGGGGGGGGGGGGGAAGTTCAAAGTCCATGTAAATGCCTTTTTGACGTGTGAAGTTATTTTCACCATACTACACTATTTAATTCAAACTTACACCTTTGTGCAATTATTGATTGAAGGACAATTACTAAAATAAAAAAAAACAACCATCAACAAATGCTTTGAATTTTAATGTTTTTCTTACTGTGATGCACGACTAACCAAGTAACGTTGTGGAAGCTTGAAAATAAATTGACAACACCGGCTAAATAGAATAGGTGACTTTATACCACTTGGGCTGTAAAACCCAATTTTTGGCATTTAAATGGTGAGCTGAAAACAGACATTATGAGGGGAAAACTTTTTTGGGAATCAGCCGATACTCATACATAAGTTTTACTAAGTTTACAAATATAAACTGAAATTTCCTTACAGTTTTGTAAAACTTTGCTCCACAAAATACAGCGTTAGGAAATGTTAAATAATCTAAATAAACCTAAGAAGAATTTAACCTAAAGTGTTTTCATGCACGAAAAAAGAGTAACTGGTATCATATTTGCTACTCTTACCGACCTAAATATTTTGTTAATTTTCATTTTTTATTTGTTAACTGGGATGAGGTTTTTAGATGGCTAACTCGTTATTAGTTAAAAATTACTACACGACCAGTTTTGAAAGCTAAATTATGTTGTAAAATTATTTAATGTCTCATTAAATAAATAAAGAAATAAATTTTGCTTTAATCGATCATAGGACTTAAGAGTACTATTATTTTGGCTAAATAATAATGTTGGAGCTGGGTTTAGCCAAACGTCACTTAAGGTGTTAAAGAATGGATACTAAACTAGTGTATACATTACTTGAACTATATCAATTTAGTTTTCAAATTCATTAAAAAACTTCATACATTAAGTAATACTTAGGCCTACTCTTTACTGGGACGGTGGCGACGTCCTGTAATCCAGCTACTTGGAGGTCACGAATTGTGGATAGTTATGAGCGATGGCTTGTGGATGCGATATTCCCTGGTGGGGATTAACGTCCGCACTAGTGAATACTAGTTCATCCATAAGTACCATATATATATAGGTTTAAGTTCACTGAATAGGGCTATTAAGAGAGAGAAATTAACTTTATTAAAAGTTACAGATCTGACTGGACTTTCAGTTGACCACAGTTGATCCAGAATACAAACAATTTGATTGTGATACAAAAAGAAATTTTTCAATTACATACAGTAAAATAAAAGTTATGTATTTGGCTGGAATAAGTGATGATTTAAAATTTTGATAGAGTCTCTTATAACACTTATACAAATTAAATCGATAATTTTTGATGGTATTTCGTATTTTTTAC
This sequence comes from Neoaliturus tenellus, assembly GCA_030545055.2. NCBI lineage: Eukaryota > Metazoa > Arthropoda > Insecta > Hemiptera > Cicadellidae > Neoaliturus > Neoaliturus tenellus. The sequence continues at coordinate 43,942,063 of CM061537.1, forward strand.
AAAAATCAACAAAAAATTTTGGATTGGTTCCACGACTGCCAATTAGAATGCCAATCACAATCCAGTTTTTGATATTATACTTTTCTGATAGGTATGGGATGCAAGGTTCGTATATTTTCTTCTTTTCGTTATTTACTTCTTCTACCTGCTCTTCCCCTGTTTCTGTCCTTATGGTTGGGTCAATTATTAAAGCCTTGTTTTCTTTTTTAAATATTGCAATAATGTCGACACGTCTTTGAGATCCGTCAGAAGATGTTGCACATATTTCTTCAAATATTTCCCAACCTGGTTTCTTAAAAGCACCTGCCAATATTGATCTTATTTTATGGTGTCTGTTAGTTATAATCAATTCTCCCTTTGGGCAAGATCCCAGGACATGGCCAAGGGTTTCAATCTCATTACAGTCTTTATGACGGCAATGGTTGTCCTGAGATCTGCCTGGAGTAGCTCTCACTGCTGTTACATTGGCATTCATTTTTATTATGGTCGTCCATTCAGAAATACTTAAGCTACTTTTGTTCATAATCATTTTGTTTATTTTTGGACATTGTTCAAAAAGTGACACTCCTTTGCCTTTTTGAGGGAGTTTGCTCCAATCTTCGTATGATCTTTTTCTTAAAATTTCTCTTAATTTTCGAGCTGTTGGTGCTTTTGTTGGAAGAATGTTTTGATTGTTTGTAAGTTCTTCAATATTTATATTTAAACTTTTTAAGCAATGTATTCTTTCCTCATCAAAATCGTTGGAATGTTGTAAATGGTTATCTTCTATGGCGCTTAGTTTAGTACTTATATTGTAGTGTTGCAGATATGCCTCCCAACATTACAAGTATTATTTATTACAAGTATTGAAATTACCTGAATACCCTTCAAATTCATTTTTTTTATTAATCAACTGACAATTGTTTCGGCGATAATGCCATTTTCAAAGTCAATACATTTTTTTAGTACATATTGCAACCTTCAAACTATAATCAACAAGCTGGATTTCTTATCTCTATAAACATCTGATTAATTATGTTAATTTATTTTCCTAGTTGGTGCAGTTTTTTCTTTGTATTCTTTTATTTTGTTAAAGATTGGGTTGGTTTGCTCTGTTTGCATTATGTTCAACAGATCTTTCTTGTCGCTCATGTATATATATATATATATATATATAATTCTTCTTTAGTATTCATTTTATTACTTTTTCTTTCAAATGACAATATTTCTAGGGCTTCGTTTTAAGTTCCATAACTGTGGTCAGTTGTTAATATATGGTCTGCCAATTTTGACTTTTGTGTTGTTAATGACTTTGAAAATGGCATTGTCGCCGAAACAATTGTCAGTTGATTAATAAAAAAATGAATTTGAGAATATTCAGGTAATTTCAATACTTGTAATATATATATATATATATATATATATATATATATATATATATATATATATTAATACGCAAGCATGTTTCATTTCCTTCTTTTTTCTCAGCTCGTGTACATCGTAGGAGAACACATCGAACACCAGGGCTACGTTCCACAGGCTTTCAAAGTTTTAATGTTAATCTTATGGAGGAAGGAGAATTGATTGAACCATTAGACAGCTGTTGTAAAAATAACTGCTAGAATAAATGGAAGAACAGATGTTGAATTATAAAATGTTTTAAAACTTCTTGGGACCAGATAAACTGAAATTTTGATCGAATTTCGATCAGGAGGCGATCTCTAGTCTATATATTAATACGCAAGCATATGTTTCATTTCCTCCTTTTTTCTTAGCTCGTGTACATCGTAGGATAAATCCGCGCATACCATTAGAAAGGTATAGTCCTGTAGATGAGCAGAATCACATTCTAATTCACATCGGACCCCAGGGCTACGCCCCACAGGCTTTCAAAGTTCCAATGTTAATGTTATGGAGAAAAGAGAATTGAATGAATCTTTAGACAGGTGTTGTAAAAACAACTGCTAGAAGGTTAGGAAGAACAGACGTTTTAGTTCTAAAATGTTTTTAAGCTTCTTGGGTCCAGATAAACTGTAATTTTGATCGAATTTCGATCAGGAGGTGATCTCTAGTATATATTAATACGCAAGCATGTTTCATTTCCTCCTTTTTTCTCAGCTCATGTGCATCATAGGATAAATCCGCGCATACCGTTAGAAAGGTATAGTCCTGTAGATGAGCAGAATCACATTCTAATTCACCTCGGACTCCAGGGCTACAGGCCACAAGTTTTAAAAGTTCGAACGTTAATTTTATGGAGAAAGGAGAATTGAATGAATCATTAGACAGCTGTTGTAAAAAAACTGTTTGAAATTTAGGAAGAACAGATGTTTTACTTCTAAAATGTTTTAAGCTTCTTGGGTCCTGATCAACTGAATTTTTGATCGAATTTCGATCAGGAGGGGATCTCTTGCCCTCATAATTAGATCAATTCGTATATGGGAGGTTGAAATTGTGGTTCGGATCCCACGTTCGACTGTAGGTCCCTAGATACTATTGGCTGTTGGGCTATGAATTAACAGTCCTGTCTAAGGAGAATGTCGGCCTTAGTCAGTAACAAGACTACAAGATCGCGCCACAATCATCCTACACTCATCCCTCATTCATACTTGACTTTAAACTACCTATTGAGTTAGGTCGCCATTTCAATAAAGGTATTAAAAAAGGTATTAAAGGTACTGTTTATGCTATATTCATAACAGTTTGTAAACAGTTTACGCTATTGATTCTGAAGGTAGCCGTTTCAATCCTGAAAAAAATTTAAAAGCTTTTTAATGGCTCGAATCTCAAACCCGATGCCTTTGGTCATTGGGACATTTAATTATTGGTCATGGCATATAAATCCACTGTTATTAATCAATAAGAAAGCTACACTTCATCTGGCCCACAATCATCACACTCACCCTTCAGTCATTCATACTCATCTTAAGGGTGCGCTCTACCCATCTGCCGCGCCCGGATGCAAGGGTTTAGAATCTCCGTGTTTGTCACCCCAGTTGTAAACCGATTTAATAGTATATTTCGTCACGAGGGCCGAAAGTGGCGTTTTGCCGGCCCCGAGATCGTGTTTCAAGTTCGAGACAAAGTCGAGAACTTGAAACGATCGAGGGTTGGCAAAACGCTTTCGGCCCGAGTTACGAACGATATTTTTCATCACACTACACAATTCAATAAACTCTAAACAAGTGAAAACATTACTTTTTCGTTCATAACAAACAAAACATAACATCAACTAACCTAGCGAGATGTACTGCTTGAGTTTCCGGTTGCTAGGCAACCAATTCATTTCATTGTTGCAGTCACATGTTTTTGTGATACAACGTATTGTTTTTATGTAAGATCTAGGCCAGCTGATTTTGCCGGCCTAGGCCGGCAAAACAGGTGTTTCGAAGGTAGAAACGAGGGTCGAAAACAGGTGATATCGATGTAGTGTGATGAAAAATATTTTGTTGTCATTATTTTCGTAATATAATTTTGTACTCCACTATCGTCTTAAAATTTTGATATTATTTAAATTACTAAGCATAGAATGTGTCGGTGTTTCAAGAAATTACCTAAGTATCCTTCATTTTTTTAACATAACCTTTTTCATATATGTAGGTAGAATATCTAACTAGTACACTGCGTTTGATCTTTAAGGGTGTTGAAATTTAAAATAAATTCATTTCTTTACCGATTCTAATCAAATTGTGAGAACGTACTGTGAGTCCTTGTTAGTCCCTTATTAGGATGGCTATTTATATATTTTATTTTGGATACAACTTAACGATATTCTATTCAATGACAAAAAATCATTAAAATATGTTGAAAACTGTAGGAGTTTTTGTGCAAAAACATGCATCAATTGTTGATAGATTGAAAGTATAAGAACTATGATGTTCACAAAATATCATGTAATCTTGTCTGTGGCGTTGTAGTTTCCATAACCCATCCAAATGGACAAAAAAGAGTTTTGTGATCGTTTGCACGTTTTATCATTACGTGACTTTAATTCCACTAAAAAATGCAATGTCAAACACAACTTATTTAAGTTGCTGGTACTCAAAACCAGATAACATTCAAATATGTGGCAATAAAACCATAGAAATGACAACGGATATATATGTAGTTAGTATATAAACCTGCACCATATAAACAACTCCCCGGCAAGACCAGTAGCAGTATCGAGACCGTAGACTCTGGACGCGTGACTACCGTGACATTTGCCTCCGTAACCTTGATCCGCTGCGCCCTCCGCCAAAGGTAAACATGCAAGCTGCTCGCTGCTGCCACCAGACCGCAGTACATTCACCTCGACTGCGACTGCGAGGATCGTGAGTGTTTTGTTTATAGTCTCTTGTCCCTTTGTTGCGGGGGACATTTGTCTTGGAATGATGAAAGGAGTTTCCTAGTGATGGTGGTTGCTGGGCTAGGAAAATAACTGGACTTGGGAAAATGTATTTTTACAGTATTGCAAATACTAAAAATAATGTTGTATGGTAATTTTTCAAGGCAAAGAAGTGTATTTTTATTAATTATAGATGTTATAGATGTTAATTAATTAGTATCTAGGAAATTAATTTAAATTCATCATTGGTAAATAGTCATCTCGCAAGTTAAAATAGTCTATCGAAAAATCATGATATCTTAAGTAACTCAGGATACCTTGATACCTTAACTCCCGAAATTTATTCTGCTGTCAGAAAATTGAGGAGACCCTATGCTATACCTGTACACCATTTAACGCAAATACTTCTAAGCTACTCAATGTTTGGCCAAATAATTATTATTTTAGGACTATTTCAACAATGTTTATTTAGGGCGAAGACTAGTTTAGTATAAAATGAATCTTAATCATTCACACTCAAAATATTTTTTTTCCAAGGAAAAATTACTGTAATCTTTAAAATAGCCCATGATAAAATTGATATATTTATATTGTACGGTAACCTAATATTAGTGGCCCTCTCTCCACAAACACAAAGAAGTGTGGTATAAAATAAGTTTTAGCTTTAAAAAGAGAAAAATTAATTTATACAATTTTTAAGGCTGCCTATTAACACGGAGATCACACTTTTTCTCTGAACACAAAAAAAACGAAAGGACATATTACATATGGGTTGAATAATAACGTTGTCACCATTTTTGTACACAAAGCTTTAACCATATGGAAAGTGAAAGGGCAGTTTTCTGCAATTCTATTTATATAAGTATTAGTCATTACTCCATTTAAAGTAATTAATTATCAACCATTACCAATTTTATAACTATGGGCTGCACCCTAAAGTGGGTTTAATTATATTTGAATAAATAAATAGCTTTGTTTGTAGAAAGTGACGTAACATTAACTAGCTTGTCTTGGCTAAAATGGAACTTGGCATGTTAAGAGAAAAGAAGAAAACAAGTTTTCTGTCTACATGGTATTCTAATTAGCTGCTAACAGAGCTAATAAAATACTGATCATTAAACTATTGCAACCTTTGATCAGCTAGAACAATATTCAAGGAGAGAACAGCTTTTATTAGCTTAGAATAGTTTCGCCTTTTTCTTCAGTGACGTTTTAGCTATGTAGGTCAAAGAAATAAACCTACAATGTCACATTGTTTTCAATACATGTAGAATTCTCTAATTGCACACGTTGCGAGTCTTGTTCAAGAAGAGGATCCAATCCATCCTGCATATTCATTTCCAAATGAATCTGATAATTTAAATATTTGAACCTTTTATTCGATATTATATCTATTTTTTACCGTTATGTTTGAGTGCCTACAGATATGAGAAACTTGGTGGTTGTATTTTTTGCATTTGTTATAATTTGTTATTTTAAAAAATCATGCCTCAAAAAATTAATTTGTCAAAAAGGGTTTGGCGATTTATTAAATTCAAAGATTAGGAACACGTGTGAGTCTTTCGAACCCACATATGCAATTGGACAAACGAAACCACACCACACATATTTAGTTGTAAGTTCTGAGCCAATAATAGTTATAAGCTTATGTACCTTTAAACATTTTATAAAAGCTGGGTAGCTAAGTGGTTAGAATGCTCGCTATTGAATCCAAAGGTGCCCGGTTTGATCCCGAGGAAAATTTGTATCTTTTTAAAGGTTTGATTCCAGACCCAGTTGCCATTTGTCATTGGGCTATAAATTAATGATGCTTTCTAACAACTTACAGTCGATGTTCGATAGTAACAAGACTGGGGTTTGGACAGTTTTCCATCAAAATGTATATAAAAAAAAAAAAAAAAAAACTAATGCCTCTGGAGTAAATACACAAAAATTGATTTTTTTGTATTGTGTTATAAAATATTTGAAATCATTGAAAAATATAGGTAATTTTTTAAACCTGATCCTTCTCAAGAATATTGGGGCGGGGGAGAGATTAAAAAAAAACTTTACTGTAAACAAAAAAAAATTTACTCGTGACCAAACCTATGCCTTGTTAAAAAGTAGGCCTAACAGTTCTAAAGTAAACTGATTATAAAAAAAAAAATTGTTACCAATTATATTATAAAACGGATACACAATATGTTGTGATGTAAAATTAAAAGCTGGTATGCAACAGTGAAATAAAACAATAACCAAAGAGCTCCAGCTAAACGGATATTAGCAAGGATAAAGAAAACCCTACCCCCATCTCTCCCTAGAAGGATTAGGTTAAAAAACGGGGTATACAGATTAATACGATTTTTTAAATTGTTATTTTTAAGCGGTCTATCGTTCGATGCCATGAATTATAATTCCCTTCCCCAACAAACTTTTTTCTCAGTATAATCACATCAACGTGAACACACAGTCTTGTTCCCCTATATTTGTGGGGCCTTGGGATACACACCTACTTGTGGGGCCATGTATGTGCATATGACAAGTACTGTGGGGCCATACAAATAATCGATTCTAACTTAACATAAATTAACCTAACCTAACATAACCTAACTTAACCTAACCCAACCATTATTGACTTTTTCGACCCTAAAAATTAGAATTTTAGCTCAAAAAAAAAAAATCAAATTTTGTGGGGCCGTGTGTATGGCCCCACACTCTGGTAAAATTCACACACTTGGCTCCACAAATATGGTGGACCCTGTCCACTATAACTTACTCTCTCACATCTCCCGCACACATTGTGTGGTTTATTTTAAAAATCAATAAGTTATCAAACAGGACACCACACTTAAAAAAGTTACCATGGCTGTCTAATATTCCTTTTTTTCGTGATGGTTCTCTATGAGTTAGATAAGGCAGTTTTTTTTACTTTTCTATCCTTTTCTATACCTCTTCCCATCCTAGACGACGTATTCAATGCGATTCACACATTCTGCCACTACCCTTATCCCCACTACAGTCACATCTTCCTCCTCATCCATCGCCGAGGGAGTGATCAGTATGGAAGCGACCTCCGGACCAGAATGTTGACATGGCCACGGAGTGACGGCGGTGGATGGATGGTGGTGTCATCTGTCGGCGTCTTCACCAATCCTGCCCTTCTCGCAAACCGGTTGTCAAGGGATTAATATTGCTCCATCTATACAACTCTAAAATGGATTTATAGGGTCGTTTTTCATTGCAACTGTTTTATTAGAATTTCTTGATTTTAGCCCATACTTTATAAAGGATTATAGTGTATTTTTATTATACATTAATGTGGTTAGGGAAGTCAGCATCAAATTATTTTTCGGGTATTTCTTTTTATAAATAAGAAAAATAAATCCATAGAAATTGTCGTTGAGAATAACTAATGGAATATAAAAATTCAAGTTATAATAATTCTGTGTAGTATTTATTGATTTCCCAATGCACTCCCATTGATGTGTTTGATGATAAAAATGTAAAATCCATACATATATGTCTTTTTTTAAAGGAATTAGAAGATTTTACATCCAGATTTGATGAGGTTATAATAGTTGCGAGGTCATAGTTCTCAGTACCTAAGTTAGATAATGGTGTCAAACCAGAATATTTTGATAATTTTGTAATTATGTCTGATTTTATAGTAGCTATAATGCAGGTTAAACTATACCAGCACATTTCAAATATGGATTCCAAGGTTTACATATTCAGTTTATTTTGAAAGATAGAAAAATGCCACCACTTTAAATATTTTTCTTCTTAAGTAATGTACTAATAATTTTAATTGATGTGTTTTCCTTTATACCAAAAAATGAAGAAAAATAAGTTATAAAACACTTTTCGTCTTTTTTATCTTCCTGTTTCCTCCTCTTTAAGCTTCAACTTTCTAGTATGATTCACACAAACCTATAGTGACCCTTATCCCGATTATAGTCAACTTTTCCTCCACTGTGTTCCTCCTCTTCCATCGCCGATGGAGTCCCTATCATGGTGAGTGACCTCCGAACAAGAATGTTGACATGGACAAGGAGTGAAGGCGGTGGATGGATGGTCTTGTCATCTAGCAGAGACTTCACCGATCCTGCCCTCCAAGCGAACCGGTTGTCTAGGAGGAAATATTGCTCTATCAAAACTTGGGTTAACTGTAAATTGTCTAGGCATATTCTTAGTTAATCTTTTTTTCAATACAATTATTTTTGTAACATGTAGGTCATTTAAATGTATAATGAAAATGCCATTCAGAGTGTTGAGTTAAATGATTTAAATAATAATAATAATAATAATAATAATATTTGCAGCTCTTATACAAATTAATAACTTTTCAATTATATTTTCTTATAAATTTATATTTTGTGAGTAATAGACGTTCCTGCATTTATTATTTTCTCTTTTAGAGTTTCTAAACTAGGAACCGGGGATGAATAAATCAAATCTTTCACAAATCCTACATAAAGAAATCTAGAGACGTCAAGCGTGGTCAACGAGGTGGAAATTTAGTTGTTCCATTAAATTCCCTTGAAAACAAGAAATGTAAGATGGTGTGGCTATAATGGTGTATGTACAGCAAAGCGATGAAATCAGGGCAAGATTTTGTGAACCCGGTATATTGTTTGAATTTATTTTCTTTTATCTAAGAATTGTAAGTTTATACTGTATTAGAAATAAGTATCAATGACTGTTCAATATGTTTTTTGTGTCTCCATTTGAGAAAATACAACAACTTCAGTGTCAATGCTGTTTCATTCATATTTTTAAGGTGTTGATTATATATCTATTGATATATCTATTGTGGCTGTGAGACTAATATGAAAATTTAGTTCACAATGTTTTTAAGATTTAAAATGTATAAAAATGCAGCAATAAATACTTCTAACGCTAACTTTATCCCTGGTCGTACTGGACACTCTAAATAAAAACTCATCCCGTTGCAAGGATACAATTGTTTCAGTACAGTTTTCAGGATATGGAACGTTGAGAATATTTAGATGTTTGAAATATTTGAATGAATAAATAAATAAATTAGTTTTGTAGTAGCTGTAAGCCAGGTCGAACTGGAAATGGAAAGTTGAGTAATTTCAATTACATATACTTTTCCCATAGTTGAGGGATGTTCCTGCTGCCTTTCTTTGGTGAAGTTTGCCTTGACGAGTCGAAGCATTCAGCTTGACAGTACAACTGGTAGAGAAGTAAAAGTAGTTCTGTAACTGTTGTAATAGTATTTACAGTGCTCTAACTATTGCTTAGTGCCGGATACCATAAATATACGTATGGACTCAAAACGTCTTCAAGCTCCCTTGGATAGGTAATGAGAAATACGTTTAATATTCAATAGTCACTTTCAATAAATAGAAAATTTTTCTAATATTTGTACGCATGATAAAATGAAATGACTAGGTTGTATTTGGAAAAATTATTTAACCCTTTGACAAAAATAACGTCTCTGGTTTACATGTCTAATTTGATATGATTAGTTTGAGAAACCACACATTACACGGCCTTAAACAAAAAGGTTTGTCATATCCGCTACTAAGTAGCCACAACTTGAAGCGTAACGTCATTAAAGTGCCTTTCACGAGCTTCATTCACAACAAGGTGGCTGGATGAATCAGCTCGCTAGACCATACCATAACCTTTACCTGTCTGCTCCTTGGTAACAGTGGCCAGTTAGGTAACGTGCACGAATGTAACTGTTACGTATGTTGCAACTATTGTTACCATTGTAACGGCTACTCTTTCAACAATTTTGACCATACACATTTTCTTATGCAAGAAATAAATGTCTAACTCTTTTATAAAAATTAAGATCTGTTCATCATCGTAAATGTAAGGTAGGTTAAATTGATAGTATTTTACATTTAATTGAACAAATAACCAATTTTTCATTTAAAATACATTTAATTGTTTCATTGTGTGAGTGATTTATAAGAAAAATAGAGCCATTAAGTTTTCCAACGTTATTAACAGTAGTGTTTTAATTTTTAATGATCATAATGTATGGAGGCTAATATGAGTATTGTTAAACAACTTTTAGACTTAGCCTTCTATCTGGGAAGTGTTAGAGATTTCCAAACAAGGCAATCATACCCAAATTATCAAATATTGATAAATATATTAAACTGCACATTACTTGCAGATAAACATGGCCTCCATGAAGCTTAATGGAAACCTATCACTAATTACATGGGGATACAAATAATTAACCATGTTTAAATGGTTAATACCTTTTAAACAATTGTATGTTTGTGTTTCTCAGTAGTTAAGTGGTTGTAAGTATATTATGTAAGTATGTGAAATTACTGGTACCCAAATTATATTTTATGCAAGGTTGACAGTTTTCAGCGAGGGAGTCAATGAATTTTCAACCAAAACACTAACATTTTCCCATTGGAATTTTAATAAAAAACATTTAATAAATGTTAATCGTAAAATGTTTCCCTCATCGAAAATGTTAATAAGCACTCAATATTACTATCGATTTATTTCGTCATTTGTTACCAGTTTATAATCAGCTAGTGTACAGACAGCGTTGACAGTTTTCATTGCACTGTTTTGCCAGATTGTCGATGTTATTCTTATGGGTGTACTTTGTCTCGTCAGAGAAAAAGCAAAATTTTACTAAATCTTAAAATGGAGTAAAATTTCACTTTATATAGTGGTTTGGGGAAATTCTATTTAGTCTGTAAAATATTCTAAATCAACTTCCCATTGCTAGATTTGTCATAATACGTAAGACTGTAAAAGGCTTTAATATACAATTGAAAGTTTACAATATGCAAATTAAAAATGAATCTGGTTTTAATTTGAGATTAGCAATTCAAATAAATCAGAACGAACCTCAACCGGGGTTGATTCTTGTCGCAATCGGTTAGGCAACAAAGACGGTGGTATGTGCTGACTGCATTTCATTACCCTAATGACAACGCAGTGGCTAACAAGGCAGAAGCCTCCAGAGCTATTTAAGGGACATTTTGCGACCGTTAAGACACCAGCTGGCTGTTAGAGAGCTCACTCATCTTACGGTTTTGGTTTCCTCTTGCCATAACGGTGTAGGATGTCATCAAAACTATGTAGTCATGGAACTTGACAGCTTTATAGTTTCATTTTAAAATGTATAAAACGGAGAAAGAATATTAAGGATATATCAAATTCAGATGACCGACAACTATGATTCAAAAGATTTGACAGAGCAAAACAGTATTGAAAAATTTCTCCAGGGAATGATAAGGACTATTAATCAAGAGACTGTTTTGCAAAAATATATGTTTTGAAAGAAGAAGTCGAGCAAATTGAACTTTCGTAAATATTATTATACCACATATGTACATTGTTGTCTATTAACCTAAAGTGTACAAAGTCCAAAATGTATTCTATACTTTGAAGACAAACTAAAACAACACTGAGTTATATCCCTGTTTTACTGACACTTTGACTTTTTTTACACTTGAAAGCGAAACGACGTTTCGTTTTCTGTGTTATCTACATCAATCAATACTGCAAATGATGATAAATTGGAAAGTAATATTTATTTCACCCCAAAATGGATTAAAAAATAATTCAGTATTTTCTATGTAAATGTATTTTGAAAATAATTTCATGCAGCGTTCCAAAGTAAAATAATATGTGGTTTCCTTTACGTTAGGGTTAGACCATGATCGACTCTACCAGTTATAGTTAACATATGGAAAAATTATTTTCTCTACAAAAAAATCTGTATTAAATTCAATGCAAACGTTTATTACACAATTTATAATGTGTTTGGCACACTTTGCAGGAAGACAACTCCCAGTAAATCCAACAGTGTTTTATTCTTTTACTAACTCATCAGATTTCAACCTACACACCACAATACCGATTTTCCAGGAATGTTATTTCCCCAGCCCATCACCGCCGCCTTTGATGCCGCCGGCCGACATGTCTCCGGCGCACCTCCCCGCGACATGTCGCCGGTTCGCCGTGTCAGTGCCACCGACATTCCCTCCGCTCGTCTTCGCCCCTCATAATCACTGTAATTGCATTATCCTCACGTTGCCAACATGTCAATTCATTATGACCTTTCGTTCGGATATGTCGACCATCCACGTGGCTTGATCGGATATGACGGGTATGTGAAGCCACAATGCATTGAGAGCTTCCTATTTGTGATGCATCACACCGCATGTGGTGGCAAAATTGGAACTAGTTTTGATTACATGAGTGTTGGGAAGAGTGTAATTAAAGATTGATTAGAGGATTTGGATTTGATTACACTTTGGTAAGATGTGATATGTAGTTGACATTTAATTAATGTTGTCAAAGATCTATTAATAGCTTTACTTTATCGCCTACCACCTGACACTTAAGCAATTATTACAACATTTAAATTATAATAAGTTTATTTGAATGTATTACATTTTGAAATTACCATAGTTGAAATAACCCACATGGTGATATTTAAGCCCAGGACTACCATAGATGTTTACAAAGTTTCTCTCAGAAAACTTCTGCGAAAAGTCACACGTCACACTATTAATTTGTAATACAATTGCCTTCTTTAAGGCATTTGTTGAAAAGTTTTTAGCACTTTTGTCCATAAAAATGTCAAACTTAATTATTGTTCTTAAAATAATGAAATTTTTACGGATGAAATTGCAAACTCTTTCTCTCTCACACTAGCATTTACTTGATATATTTATGGAAATGAAAATTTACTGATGACAGCACTTTGGGTTATTCGTATTTAATTTTAGAGTGCATTTAACTTATAATTACATGACACGGATGCCAGCATTGATTCTAACCCAATAACAAGGGATTTAATTGGTAATTTAACACCTAAATTGCATCATGCTTTCTGTGTAAATGAAACTATACGTAATATACGAGTATGTATTTCCTGTTTTATGGGATGTAAATTAAGGGTTTTAAGGATGTTGGTTTGTTTGAAAAGAGATTTTCTTAGTTTTGAAAGAAAGAATATCGGTTTAATTTGAAGAAAACAGTAGTTATTTGTTACAGCATATACTTAAAACGAAACTGATATCCCAACAAAGATGAAACCATGGTGATACCAGCAGTGAGGAGTGGGAGGATGAGAATAGGACAGTGGACTAGTGCAATGATTGATGATGAAACTGAGATGTGAGAAATGTCAGTGACCTCAACAGTTCAACACCTCGCCGGTGTAGGGCAGAACGCGGGAGTTGCTCATGCCACTAGGGTGTGTAACACACTGATAAAAAAGTACGGTAAAACTATAATTTTCAAAAGTCTGGGGTGATTACCCGAATAACTTTTTTTATTATTCCATCCAACTACTTGTTCGTAAACTAGCATTAGTTGTTCGTTAATATTTTGGTCTGGTTTGGTCCAATTAAATATGATGCCTCAGAGATATGAATTTACAACTTTTTCTTAGTATTTTTCAATCAATGTTTAAAGATAACGTAACACCATAATACAACAAACATATTTATTTGATTATGTGTAGACTCTTGTTTATATTACAATTTAGCACATTTCCTTTAAAGTTAACTATTGTTTAAAGGGCTATAAATAAATATCTCGTATATCTGTTTAATAAATAAAAATAAGGCAATTCCTAAATCATGAAATATACTCCCAACAAAAACTTGAAGTGGTTGTATTTTCTTAAGGTGGTTATAACTTCTTCTCAAATCGATAGATTTGACGATTAAGTGCTAAGTGTTGCAATCGCAAATGTAATCTTTATCGTTTCGCACTCAGAGTCTGAAAGACATTACAAAACTCGCCAAATAAGGAGGACACTCGGGATGGTTCCAGTTTCTTTTAATTAGGATGAGACTGACCCCAGTCCGTAGTTGTTTTGGCAACGGTCGATATTTTACCAACCAAACTCGCTCATTACAATGCGAGATAACCAGCAAAACTGGTCTGGGAATCTGGAGGGCATTTCGGTCTGTTCTGATTCCTTGAAAAGCCTCAGGAAAAAAATCTTGAACTGAATTAGTTTCAAAACTTAATCAGTCCCAGTCCCTTGTGAGTTATATGGTTTTTTCAAAATTGGTTAGTTTGTCTGAGAAATAGGTTTTTTTCGCACTCAATACGCGACGCAAAACAAGTAGCGTTTCAACTTCAGAACTCCAAACATTAATATAATAGTATTCATTAGCCAGCGGGGTAGCAGCAATAATTCAGTTGGAAACACTGGATATAATCGTCTGATCTGTAGTCGTTGACGTTTTCGATCGGGAATGGGCATAAATAAACCTACAAACCAGCCTAAGGGAAAAACCAGAAAGTGAGTTAAGTGACTTATTTATACCTAAGGAGCTTATACTGAGACTGCTAAAGCAGTGACGTTGAATCTCCTATTCCTACAAAATTCAAGGCATTTTTTACTAAATGTAGGAATTGCATCGAATAGGCTGTGATAAATATTAAATATTTTGTCCTGTGTAATAAATATTTGGCAGACGAAAGGAAAAATGTAATATGGAACTCTTGCGCAAAGTGCCTTTACTGAACCTTTATCCCCCACTCGCCTGTGGCTCGTGCGTTAACATTTCTCTCAAGTGCAGCATGGCATTTCGCGCAGTTATTGCATTATAACTATAAAATCAATGTGTTACTTAAAAACTGCTGACACATAGATAAATATAATGGAAATTTATTTTTAGTTGACATATTTTACTACCGTAATTGAAAGTTAGGAATTTACGTTAAGTTTAGCGACAACTGGAAGGAGAATAAACACAAATATCAGATTTTGAAAAGTTACTGACTTTTTTATTCTATGGACACTAAACATGTTATATACATGAACAAAATTTCAAACAAGAGGTAACTTAATACAATTAATTAAGGGTTAAGTTTAGTTGAAACATCAAACAACAACCCAAAGTTGGTATATTTATGATATGCAATTCATAAAAAATGTTGTATTTGGGAGTATAAAAGAACATTGCATTAGTATACGATGTTTGGAAATCACTTTTACAATTTGAATGATGATTGGTCATAAAATAAATCATGACTACCATTGTATGATAACTATCACCATTATAAACGCACAACTGATTTCAAAATTGTTTATCTTTCATCTTATACTAATACAATTTGTTGTACCCCCCACCCCTTTAATTTCAGATTTCGTTTTAACTGCATGCCATCAATCTACCCATTCCTGTTGTTGACTGACGTATCCACAATTCCTAATCATCATTATCGGTACTAAATTATTCATAGTTTGCTAATTTGCTTTTCTAGACACATTTGCATATTTTGTTATTTGTTTAGTTTATACAGAATAATCACCTTGCTTATCTTCGCTTTATTCGAACATTATTACATTGGTTATACTAATGTATTATTACTCTTAAGCACTAAGTATTATTAGATTTGACTTTATCTTAATACTCACATGCCACGCGAAGTCTTTGAAATGTTACTTATTGAAAATTAAAAAGTTATTCGAGGAATAGCCTTATTTAAACTCTCCCATATATTTTAAATATAAAACATCTTTACGTACACAGTATTCTCATTACAGTAATGTGTTTACCTCTGAAAATATCTTTATATGAAGTTAAAGGTTTTAATTTAATTTATTTTTAGTAAATGTTAAAACATACTTCATAACCATAGGCTATTACATGTTTTTTCTTTAATCCCCCTAAGTAAAAATGAAGGAAAAAGTTTACAAATAAAAGATATAGTTTAATACTAAATATGCATATAAAGCTTTGCTTTTTATTGGAAATAGAAGGCACATTTAAGTAGTGTGTTTTGGTTACCGCTGGCTCAGGTCAGCTGCCCCGGAAGCCATGCGCCGGGGCACACAGCTTCCGGTCGGTTAGATTAGATATTAAATGAGGAGGTGGAGGCCCTCGCTAATTGGCTCATAAATTAACCAGGTGCAAGCTGGCGAGGGGAAGGTGACGGGGAAGGTTGGAGGGGATAGAGTTTAAGAATAAAATTTATCATAGGCGAGGGTAGGATTCGAACCCGGCCCGCTGGCGTTTGAGGCCAGCGCTTTACCTCATAGCCACCGAGGTACTTGGTGAAAGGTGGTGTAAATGTGTCTGATAATATTGTGCCTGTGGTTCGCTTCTTGTCCACAAGAGTGCAGCACGTACTACGACTGCGGCAAGTTCAAAATTCCTCCACCAGAGTTCAGCATGTACTAGGGCTGCAGCTAGTTCACTGTTTCTCCAACAGATAGTAGCACGTGTTATGGCTGCACCCAGTTTACCCCAAAATATCCCAACGAATTACCCAAATTACCCTGAAATTCCCCAAAATACCCTGCAATTTCCCAAATTTCCTCGCAGTCGTACCAACTTATGTCATTCACTATAAAACAAGAACAAATGAAATGCTGGGGTATATACTATAAAAAGTGAATAAAACCCAAAAATGTAGGCAATACAGTACATAAAATCAACCAACTTACGTCATTCACTATAAAACAAGAACACCTGGATCGCCCGGAACAAGAACATATGAAATGCTGTGGGCTATACTATAAAAAGTGAATAAAACCCAAAGATGGCTGCAATACACTATATAAAATCAACCAACTTATGTCATTCACTAATCAACAGTTATACTATATGAAATGTACCTGTGGCTAGTTCTCACCGTCAATGGCTATAACGTCAAATGTACATAATCAACGGTTACACTATATAAAATTAAAACTCTACAATATTATTTAATATACACCAATGACTATAACGTTAAATCTAGTTATACTATATGAAATGTGTCCAAGGCTATACTATATATTATGCATTGATGACTTTACGTTAAATATACGCGATCAATGCTTATACTATATGAAATGCATTCGAAGCTATACTATACAAAATATCAATGAATATAATGTTAAATAAACATGATCAACGCTTATACTATATTAAATGTACCTGTGACTAGTTCTCTGCATCAATGGCTATAATGTCAAATGTACATAATCAACGGTTACACTATATAAAATGAAAACTCTACAATATTATTTAATATACACCAATGACTATAATGTTAAATCTAGTTATACTATATGAAATGTTCCCAAGACTGTACTATAAATTATGCATTGATGACTTTACGTTAAATATACGCGATCAATGCTTATACTATATGAAATGCATTCACCGCTATACTATACAAAATATCAATGAATATAATGTTAAATAATCAACGCTTATACTATATGAAATGTACCTGTGACTAGTTCTCTGCATCAATGGCTATAATGTAAAATGTATATAATGAACGGTTACACTGTATAAAATGAAAATGCTACTTTACTATTTAATAAACATCAATGACTATAATGTTCAATATTTCTAATCTAGTTATACTATATGAAATGTGTCCAAGGCTATACTATAAAAAGTGAATAAAACCCAAAAATGTTGGCTATACAGCACATAAAATCAATGGCTAGAAGCTGTTAAGCAACTAACAACGTTATCATACTATATACGACGCATACAGTACTATATAAAGTGAATAACATGCAAACTTCAGCTTAAAAACATAAAAATCGCTAATATCTCGAAAACGATGCGTCCTAGGGGTCCGGGGAACCTAAAAAACTACCTACTACGCAGTAGAGGTACCCCCAGGGGGTGGGTTCCCATAATTAAAAAATTAACAAAAAAGTTGCGGGTTGCATCTAAAAAATGAAGGGGCAATGAAGGGGCAAAACTTTGAAATTCCATATCTTAGGAACGGCTCAATGTATTAACTTCATGCTTGGTATGTGTGTACATTTACTTGCTGTCTACAAATGCATGGCAAAAGGTATCCAAAACATGAAGGCGCAAAAAAGTTTTATTTTATATCTTTTGAATGGCAATATGTATTTACTTCAAACTTGGTATTTGTATACATGTAATGTTAACAAGTAATTAAATGCTAAAAATAACTTTCCAGATCTAAGGTCAAACTGTCCAAGAATAAAAAAACCTAAAATTAACATTATTATTGCCCTTCGCTAGCGTAGGGCTTTACGTTTGAGTCAATAGGCATTTGTATTTATAAGTATGAGTGTACACTTATTTGGTGTCTACAAATGAATGGCACGAGGTATCCAAAAAATGAAGGCGCAAAACAGTTTTATTTTATATCTTTTAAATAGCATTATGGATTAACTTCTTACTTGGTATGTAGGTTGGTATAATTAAACATTAATTGTTTACCATTGCGTGGTGGGGTGCATCCAAAAAATGAAGAGGCAAAACTTAAATATTGTATATTTCAGGAGTGTTTGGACCGATTAACTTCTTACTTGGTATGTAGGTGTGTATGAGTAAACATTAATTGTTTACCATTGCATGGCGGGGTGCATCCAAAAAATGAAGGGGCAAAATTTAAATATTGTATATCTCAGGAGTGGCTGGACCGATTAACTTCTTACTTGGTATGTAGGTTGGTATGAGTAAACATTAAATGTTTATAATTGCGTGGCGGGGTGCATCAAAAAAATGAAGGGGCAAAACTTAAATATTGTATATCTCAGGAGTGGCTGGACCGATTAAATTCTTACTTGGTATGTAGGTTGGTATGAATAAACATTAAATGTTTACCGTTGCGTGGCGGGGTGCATCCAAAAAATGAAGGGGCAAAACTTAAATATTGTGTATCTCAGGATTGGTAGGACCGATAAACTTCTTACTTGGTATGTAGGTGTGTATGAGTAAACATTAATTGTTTACCATTGCGTTGCGGGGTGCATCCAAAAAATGAAGGGGCAAAACCTAAATATTGTATATCTTAGGAGTGGCTGGACCGATTAACTTCTTACTTAGTATGTAAGTTGGTATGAGTAAACATTAAATGTTTATAATTGCGTGGCGGGGTGCATAAAAAAATGAGGGGGAAAAACTTAAATATTGTGTATCTCAGGATTAGCTGGACCGATAAACTTCTTACTTCTTATGTAGGTTGGTATGAATAAACATTAAATGTTTACCATTGCGTGGCAAGGTGCATCCAAAAAATGAAGGGGCAAATATTAAATATTGTGTATCTCAGGATTGGCTGGACCGATAAACATCTTACTTGGTATGTAGGTGTGTATGAGTAAACATTAAATGTTTACCATTGCGTGGCGGAGTGCATCCAAAAAATGAAGGGGCAAAACTTATATATTGTATATCTCAGGAGTGGCTGGACCGATTAACTTCTTACTTGGTATGTAGGTTGGTATGAGTAAACATTAAATGTTTAACATTACGTGGCGGGGTGCATCCAAAAAATGAAGGGGCAAATCTTAAATATTGTGTATCTCAGGATTGGCTGGACCGATAAACTTCTTACTTGGTATTTAGGTGTGTATGAGTAAACATTAATTGTTTACCATTGCGTAGCGGGGTGCATCCAAAAAAATGAAGGCGCAAAACCTAAATATTGTATATCTCAGGAGTGGATGGACCGATTAACTTCTTACTTGGTATGTAGGTTGGTATGAGGAAACATTAAATGTTAATAATTGCGTGGCGTGGTGCATAAAAAAATGAAGGGGCAAAACTTAAATACTGTATATCTCAGGATTGGCTGGACCGATAAACTTCTTACTTGGTATGTAGGTTGGTATGAGTAAATATTATTTGTTTGGCATTGCAAGGCGGGATGCATCAAAAAAATGAAGGGGCAAATCTTAAATATTGTATATCTCAGGAGTGGCTGGACCGATTAACTTCTTACTTGGTATGTAGGTTGGTATGAGTAAACATTAAATGTTTATAATTGCGTGGCGGGTTGCATAAAAAAAATGAAGGGGCAAAACTTTAATACTGTATATCTCAGGATTGGCTGGACCGATAAACTTCTTCTTTGGTATGTAGGTTGGTATGAGTAAATATTAATTGTTTGACATTGCATGGCGGGGTGCATCCAAAAAATGAAGGGGCAAAACTTAAATATTGTATATCTCAGGAGTGGCTAGACCGATTAACTTCTTACTTGGTATATAGGTTGGTATGAGTAAACTTTAAATGTTTACCATTGCGTGGCGGGGTGCATCCAAAAAATGAAGGGGCAAAACTTAAATATTGTATATCTCAGGAGTGGCTTTACCGATTAACTTCTTACTTGGTATGTAGGTTGGCATGAGTAAACATTAAATGTTTACCATTGCGTGGCGGGGTGCATCCAAAAAATGAAGGGGCAAAACTTAAATATTGTATATCTCAGGAGTGGCTCGACCGATAAACTTCTAACTTGGTATGTAGGTCGGTATGAGTAAATATTAATTGTTTGACATTGCATGGCGGGGTGCATCCAAAAAATTAAGGGGCAAAACTTAAATATTGTATATCTCAGCAGTGGCTGGACCGATTAACTTCTTACTTGGTATATAGGTTGGTATGAGTACACTTCAAATGTTTACCATTGCGTGGCGGGGTGCATCTAAAAAATGAAGGGGCAAAACTTAAATATTGTATATCTCTGGAGTGGCTTTACTGATTAACTTCTTACTTGGTATGTAGGTTGGTATGAGTAAAAATTAAATGTTTACCATTGCGTGGCGGGGTGCATCCCAAAAAATGAAGGGGCAAAACCTTAATACTGTATATCTCAGGAGTGGCTGGACCGATTAACTTCTTACTTGGTATGTAGGTTGGTATGATTAAACATTAAATGTTTACCATTGCGTGGCGGGGTGCATCCAAAAAATGAAGGGGCAAAACTTAAATATTGTATAACTCAGGATTGGCTGGACCGATAAACTTCTTACTTGGTTTGTAGGTTGGTATGATTAAACATTAAATGTTTACCATTGTGTGGTGGGGTGCATCCAAAAAATGAAGGGGCAAAATTTAAATATTGTATATCTCATGAGTGGCTAGACCGATTAACTTCTTATTTAGTATGTAGGCTGGTATGAGTAAACATTAATTGTTTACCATTGCGTGGCGTGGTGCATCCAAAAAATGAAGGGGCAAAACTTAAATATTGTATATCTCAGGAGTTGCTGTACCGATTAACTTCTTACTTGGTATATAGGTTGGGATGAGTAAACATTAAATGTTTACCATTGCGTGGCGGGGTGCATCCAAAAAATGAAGGGGCAAAACTTAAATATTGTATATCTCAGGATTGGCTGGACCGATAAACTTCTTACTTGGTTTGTAGGTTGTTATGATTAAACATTAAATGTTTATCATTGCGTGGCGGGGTGCATTCAAAAAATGAAGAGGCAAAATTTAAATATTGTATATCTCATGAGTGGCTAGACCGATTAACTTCTTATTTGGTATGTAGGCTGGTATGAGTAAACATTAATTGTTTACCATTGCGTGGCGTGGTGCATCCAAAAAAATTAAGGGGCAAAACTTAAATATCGTACATTTTAGAAGTGGTTGATCCAATTATCGTCAGACATGGTATGTGTGTACATATAGCTACAATTAAAGGTAGCACCGTTTTTGTGCTACCTTCGATTTACTATTTTTATAGAATGGTGTATGGAAAAAATTCTCTAGGTTTTCAAGGAACACTATTAATTATTGGTTTAAGGACAGACTACCATAGATGTGTGTATATATGTAAATTCTTAACAAAACCTTAGTTTTAACGATTAAGGTAATTTGGAGACTTCTAACTGGATTAAATCCATTGATAAATTTAGCATCGTTTTTGTGGTTTCTTTGATGTATTATTTTATATTGAATTTTATATGATAAACTTTCTTTAGGTTTTTAAGCAACACTTTTAAGTTTTGGTTTGATGTAAAACTACTAGATATGTCTATGTATGTATAAATTCTTAACAAAACTTGAGTTTCACCATTAAAGTTGATTTGGAAAACTTCTAATTGAGCTCACCCCTTTATTAAATGTTGCTACTTAAACGTAGCACTGTTTTAGTGCTATCTTTGATGTAGTATATTTATATGCAAAATGTTTCTTCAGGTTTTTTAAACAACACGTTTAAGTATTGCTTTAAAGTCAAACGATCAAATATGTTTTTATCTGCGTGAATTTCTAACAAATCGTTAGTTTTAACCTTAAACGTGATTCGAAAACTTCTAATTGGGCTCAACCCATTTAAATGTTGCTACTTAAAGATATCACCACTTTGGTGCTACTTTTCATGTACTAAATTCATATGTAAAATTTTGCAATAGGTTTTTAAAAAAAAATTTTAGTTTTAACCTTAAACTTTATTTTGAAACTTTTAATTGAGCTTAACCTATTTAAATGTTACTACTTAAAGATAGCACCACTTTGGTGCTACCTTTGATGTTCTATTTCTATATGTAAAATTTTGCTATAGGTTTTTAAACAACACTTTTAAGTAATGTTTTAAGGCCAAACCAATAAATATATTTTTTATCTATGTGAATTCTTAACAAAACTTTTGTTACTAATTGAATGGTGATATAGGAATTTCTATTTTTAGCCAGATATTGGACCACCGTTTTGTTGCTACCTTTAATGTACAATTTTAATAGTGTCTTTTATGTGTAAATTTTAACCTAATTAGTTCTGTATTTAATTTTATTATTGTTTTGAACATTTGTCTTTTAGTCAAGCAAACGTCGTTTTGATGTTAAAAAAAATCATTTGTAGCACATATATGTAAAGCTAATATTTTTAAGTTCAATCCACTAAATGAATATAAATAGGACATTAATGTAAGATGTGTTAATAATCAGTTTAGATACATTATTCAGAAAATTGTCAAAAAATTCAAATTTATCATATTACTGTGTATGTGCAGCACTTTCCCTTATTTTTGCACGCGCAGTTGCGCTTCAGCATTTATAAAAGTTGTTTGTTGAGCGTGTCCCTTATTATTGACGAATCTTCACAAGAAATGATTAAAATAAAACATAGAATTGTGTACGCGCAGGTTTTTCCCCATCTTCATCGGGTATATAAGCAGCTCGGTTAACCACGTACTTCATTGTTTGGTGAACATTTGCCGAGTGAACAGCTTATTCACAATTTCGGTTTTTCCGGATATTTAAATCTGTATGCTATTTTGTAATATTCAATTAATATTGAAAGTAAATAGAAAAATAA